>CAUYON010160445.1:0-30632 GCA_963573935.1 Arctocebus calabarensis
GGCGTTGTGGCGGGAGCCTGTAGTCCCAGCTACTCAGGAGGCTGAGGCAAGAGAATCACCTAAGCCCAGAAGCTGGAGGTTGCTGTGAGCTGTTCCTGCACAGCACTCTACCAAGGGTGACAAAGTGAGACTCTGTCTCTACAAAAAAAAAAAGAATCACACAACTCTTAAAAAAAAAAATTCTTTTTTGCCATATTCCAAGCATTAGGAACAGTACTTGTTCCATAAATATTTGTGAAATGAATAAATGTATCTCTAGCTCTCATCTGAGTAGTGGGAGAGGAAGAAGGGGGAGGAGATGGGAAGTAGGCACATCAACACCAAATGTATCACAGCTCTACTAAAACTTTTCAGAGGCAGAGGTCACGCTCCTTACACATGTGGTGCCTTTCCACCCATCACCACTAAGTGGCATCAGAGCACCAAGCTCCCAAGAAAGGAAGAGACCTTCAGTCCCATCCTATGTTAAATACTTACCTTTGAGGCTAGACACTTGTTGGCCTTGGGTCTTGCTGAAGAGTGACAGCTCATTGGTGATGGACTCTAGCATCTTGACAAAGTTGGGCAGGAAGAGGATGACCTGGACATCATGGTTGGCTAGGTGCCTTCCACAGCTGATGCCTTGAGCCCCCTTCACATGGGGCCCACATAGTAGGGCCACTGTAGGCCTCTGGTGAACATTTTTTGGATTCAACCTGGAACAGAAAGTGAAGCAGTATTAATCCCTTGCATCCCCTACCAGACAGTTTCCTGTAGGCACCTGCTGCTCTCTGAGCTCTCTCCATCACACCCATAATAAAAGCACCCCTTCCAGAAAAAAAGAAAATAAAACAAAATAAAGGCTAGGTATGGTGGCTCATGTCTATAATCCCAGCACTCTGGGAGACCAAGGCAGGCAGATTGCTTGAACTCAGGAGTTTAAGACCAGCCTGAGTAAGAGCAAGACCCAGTCTCTACTAAAGGGAGAAAAACTATCTGGGTAAGTCCTCACCAAGTCCCAAGCTCCAGAGGGAGACAAAATCCACTGCAGGCAAGGTCTACAGAGTGCTATTTCCCTTGTCTCACACCCCAGCAGCACTTCATTACTGGTTCCTCCAACTAGGCCGTCTACCAGATCTTGTTCCAACAATACAACTGATTTCTGACCCATGAACACTTAATGGTTCCCCCTGTGTAACCTACTAGGTCCAAATTCTGCATACCAAAGAGGTTTTGCCACCCCTGCAATCTTCTCTGCTCTTCTTCCCCAACATGTCTGCCCCACCCAGCAAGGCTGGTCTCATTCTCTCCTGAACTTGTAAAGTTCTTCCTTGCTTTTGCTCAGACTAGGTCCTCTGCCCTGATAGCCCTTCACTTTCCAAACTCTGACCTGCCTTTTCTTGGAGATCTTGCTCAAGGCTTACCTTTTCTGAGATGACTCTGGCTCCCATTTTTTTCCTTTACCCACCTCCTTTTCCCAACTTAGTAAACTGTAATAAACTTTACCAATTAAAGATAGTTCTCAATTGTTCTCAATTAGTTGTCATTCTCTTCACTGAGCTTATTAGCTTACTAACACAGATAAGCAATGCTGTAGATATTAACAATATCTGTTTCATAGGATACTGTGTGAACTAATGGATGCACAGCAATGCCCAACAGGTATGAAGTGCTCAATCAATACTGATCATTAAGTAAGCAGAAGCTAGGGGCTTCTCCCAGGCTGGCATCTGCCTTAGATCAAGTAGTCGCTTCCAGTTTCCTGCTATTTAAAGCTGAGACTCTTATGGCCTCAAAGAAGCCACAAGTAAGGTGGTATGGAGGATTAGCTCTGGAGCTCTGCCCAACTCACAGGCAGCACAGTTGGCTCACAGGGCAGCAAGACAAGGAGAAGATAGACAGCAAGGATGTGGCTCTATGCTTAGGGGAAGACCAGTGGAATTCACTTACTAGTTTCCCAAAGAGAAGAAGAAGACACGTTCTGTCAAGCCAAAGAGGTGCTTCATAACTAACCTCCTTTTGAAACAGATTTTGGGGAATTTAGCAATGTACTCTACACAACGACATCAAACAGTTCATTTTCCCCACTACTTTTTTTTTTTTTTTCTTCCCACTATTTTTATATCTAAAGGAAATACTGTTAAGTACTTCTCCCTCCTGAGAGATGCTACAGTTCTGGCATCTGACTCACCCTGTTTTCTTTTTTTCTAAGACAGAGTCTTATTTTGTTGCTCTCAGTGGAGTGCTGTGGTGTCATAGCTCATAGCGACCTCACACTCTTGGGCTCAAGTGATTTTCTTGTAGTCCTAAGTAGCTGGGACTACAGGCGCCCACCACAACACCCAGCTATGACCCACCCTGTTTTCTAAACTGGTTCTCTCTTTCACTGAGGCCTCCAAACCTCCACCAAAGAAATCAAAGCAGAGCATAGCATCCACACACCAGCAGCAGTGGGCAGAGTATAGGCACTGGAAACAGACATATGCAAAGTAGAGACCAGGCTCTACCAGCAGCATTGTGTCTGAGCTGCAGCCTGCTCATCTTTTTTTTTTTTTTAAAGAGCTATAGTCTTCTCACTTTGTTGCCCTGGGTACAGTGCTGTAGTGTCACAGCTCACAGCAAGCTCTAGCTCTTGGGCTTAGGTGATTCTCTTGCCTCAGCCTCCCAAGTAGCTGGGACTACCCACCACAACGCCCAGCTATTTTGTTATTGTTCAGTTTGGCTGGGGCTAGGTCTGAACCCTCCACCCTCAGTATATGGTGCCAGCGCCCTACTCACTGAGCCACAGGCACCACCCTGGCCTGCTCATCTTAAAACATGAAGCTATTATTTACGTTTGAGCTGAGGATCAATTTATATTTTGTTATGAAAACGGCATGGCATTTACATATGTTAAACTTCAAGGTTACTAAACATGGGTTTGATTTCTCAAAGGAAAACCAGCAACTGATGCAAAGGAAAGGAAATGGACCTTCTGAGTTTAGATACTTAGAGAAAAGTCAAGTTCAAGTACAGCCAGGACCAAGGAGCTTGCTAGAGAGAAACATAACTTGGTGAGGACACTGAGTTCCTGCTCCCAGATTACTGTTTCAGGAAGTCCCTTAATGGCTTCAAATACTCGTGGAGAAGCCATCAGCTCCTACAGCCCAGTGCTCCTTTAGGCATCTTCATTGGCTCTTCCTTGGCACAGGAGAGGCCAGGGAACCCACACACCTGGGAAGCAGGAGTAAATCCAAGGACAAGAAGGAATGACCACTCCCTGCCCACCTCAAATGGAAAAGGGAGGAAGAGGAGTAAGGAGGGAAGCTCTCATACCCAGCTTGGACAAATCTGCTTTAATCAAGATCATTTTAGAATCAGATGCCTCCCATGCAAACACAGCATTATCAGGCCAGAATGGATAGAGGCTGGATTGAAGAACTGTGGGGTTTATCTGCAATATCAGTATTCTGGCAAGGTTCCCCAAACACCATGGCTGCAAGCACAAGCCAAGGACAGGGTTCCATTTCCAAAACAGGAAAGGGGCTCTGTGGGAAGTAACATCCTATTGTATCAGGCTCCAGATCTGTAAGTGCTGCTCAGGGAAACAAGGCATTCCTTGCCCTGCTGAACCCAGGTCCACCCTGCTCCTTGGAAGCCACTTTTTCCCTCAAGATACCACAACAATGCCAAGGGTGCCACTGTTCTTTTTATCGCTAAAATCCAATAGACACGTGTCCATTATGATTTTGCTTTATCTCATTCTCTCAGCAGTACAACTGCTGATCATTCCTTTTTTCTTCAAATATTATTTCCTTGGTTTTACACACTATCCTCTTGTTTAATCTTACCTTTCTAGATTTCTTCCTCATCCTCAAAACTGTGCCTTAAATGCTTGTGAATCCCACCCCTAGGCCCTTTCCACACTTTCCCATAGAAAACTTCATCTACTCTTATACCATTTACAGGCAGACAACTCCCAAATTTCTAGCTTCAGCGCATTCCCTTTTCTGAACTTCAAATCCATATAGCTAACAGTATATTTGAATACCTCACAAGTATTCCAAACCCAACACATCCAAAACAAAATCCACTATCTCCCCAAACCTGCTCCTCTTCCCACATTCCCTATCACAGTGAATGTTATTAGCATTCAACTAGTTGTCCAAGCTGGAAAGCTTAAAGTTCACTAATCTCCAACATCCTACTTTCCATTACTTCCAACATCAATTCAATTACTTTACCCTGCTGAATTTACCTCAAAAAAAAAAAAAAAAAAAAAAAAGAATCACTTATATGTCCACTCTTCTGATCCCTCCTGAATTGCCATCATCTGGGCCCTGGCTCAAATTTCTAAGTTACAGTTTTCTTTTCTTTCTTTTGAGACAGAGCCTCAAGCTATCACCCTGGATAGAGTGGTGTAGCATCACAGCTCACAGCAACCTCCAATTCCTGGGCTCAAGCGAGTCTCTTGCCTCCGCCTCCCAAGTAGCTGGGACTACAAGTGCCTGCCACAACGCCCGGCCATTTTTTGGTTGCAGCCGTCATTGTTGTTTACGGGCATGGGCTGGATTTGAACCCTCCAGCTCAGGTGTACATGGCTGGCGCCTTAGCCTGTTGAGCCACAGGCGCCGAGCCTAAGTTACAGTTTTCTAACTGGTCTCACTGCCTTCAGTTCTGCCTCCATTCAGTCAACTGTCCACAATGCAGCAAAAGTCATTTTTTTTTTTTTTTTGAGACAGAGTCTCACCATGTCACCCTTGGTAGAGTGCTGCGGCATCACAGTTCACAGCAACCTCCAACTCCTGGGCTTAAGAGATTCTCTTGCCCCAGGCCCCCAAGTAGCTGATACTACAGGCGCCTGCCACAATGCCCAGCTATCTTTTGGCTGCAGTTGTCACTGTTGTTTGGCAGGCCTGGGCCAGATTCAAACCCACCATCTCCGGTGTATGTGGCTGGCACCCCAGCTACAGGTGCTGAGCCCCAAAGTCATCTTTTAAAAATCCAGCACCAATTATGTCACAACCCAACAGAAATACCTTCAGCAGCTCACTACTGCTCAGCTGTACACCAAGGCCCTACTTTCTAGCCATACAGAATGACTTAAGGATCACCAGTAGTTCCATGGTCTCTCAATTCTCTCTGCCCTTGGCACCTGCTATTCCCTATATCCAGAATACTTTTCCCCTTTCTTCCTTGTCCCCGTTCATTATTCCTTGTTCTTGAGGACTCAACTTGGATGCCACTGCCACTGCTGCTCTAGAAAGGGTAACTAGGATAGAAATATAACTTCCTGAAGAATTTTCTGTTTTCAACGGTGTTCTTTCTGGAGACTTCATGAGGCTACTGGAAGGCAGAAGGAGTTTTTTATTCTTCTTTGCATCCTCAGTGGCCAGCATAAGGTCTGGTACATGGTTATCACTAATGCCTACAAATAAAATAAAGCACTACTTCTGACATATAAGCCCAAGAGACAAGTAGAAAGATGCCCAACCCCAGTTCCCCTACCCAATTATCAGGGTAGTTCTAGAAGTTCTTTGGTATGAAGCTCAGGACTGATTTGTATCCCAGCCACTTAAAAGTCAATAATGAGTACCAAAGGCCAGGTCTCTGAAGGTTCCTAGAAGGAAGGCCACTGCAACATGTAGTTAGCAGGAGTCTCAAAGCCAGACAGCTGCTATGGGAAAGAAAGGGTCACAGGGTGGCTTGCTGGGAGAGGAACGAGGACTTCAGGAGATGAGTAAGGGGGAAAACAAAGCCAGCAGAATCCAGGAAAGTGGCTTCAAAGAGATCTTCATTAGATGAGCAGCGATTGTCTACTCTCCAGCGTGCACATGAAGCAGAGCACCTCCACTTTATACTCAGCCCCTGCACATTGAAAGGCATTTATTTACCTGTTGGGTCCTCCAAGGAGGGTCAGTGCCATCTGACTGGCACACACGCCTGTCATTTCCAGTCTCCGCTCCAGGGTCAGCCCATGCTTCTCAGCCACGGATAGCAGCTTTTTATGCAGCTCATAGGAAACACTTGGGACAACCAGGCCAGAGTCTGTGGTTCAAAAGGTGAGGAGAGAAAGAGAAAATGACTACAGGAATCCAGGTTCCAAAATGAGTATACTCTATCTAGGATTGTGAATGTTGTGAATGCCAACATTTTAAGAGTGACCCTTCCGTAGCCTAGGCTCTTCATCTTCTGCGGCTAAGGCATCCTCTGTAGCCCTTCAGAGCTAAAACAGAAGGTGGTATACTGAGTTAACAACTTGTTCCAAGTCAACATAGGGCAGGAATGAACTTAAGCTCCCTTAGCAATTTAGCTACCACAAAGGCCAAGTCCACCATAATATGTCAGGGACTCTCAGAAAAGGCCAGCACACAGCACGTCACAGCAACCTATCAACCACATTAGGAGAGAACATGCTTTTTCCCACATGGGGAAATGGCATCCTGGGTAGTGGGGATTTCCTCACAAGCAGGCTATTCATCTTTTCTGAGAAGTGGAATAGAACTGGCTCACCCTTCTGACTCCTCTGGTCCCTGCTATTCTTATCAATCTCAAGGCAGGATGACTTGGTGGTTCTATCTGTTCCCCATTTCCTCTTCTTTCTACTTGCTTAAGAAATTCAGCTAGCAACTTATTTCCTCAAGTAATTTGTCATTTTCTGCCCATGGGAGGTGAATGGGGCTGAGTATAACCCAACACACCATCGGAAAAGAGTACATGGAAAGTAATCTGTGGCTTGCTTTACGCCACTCAGAAGAATCTAGAACATATTTTATTCACCAGAAAAAAAGACAACTCTATATAAAGGTTGGGGGGAATTACTGTCATTAAAAGTACACCATGGAAAGAATTTGGTTTTTGAAGCTCAAAGCCAAAGTGGCTGGTATACTTGACGAAATCTATACTATTATTATATGTATCCATATCAATAAGCCAGTGCCATTTCGGGGCCCGGAAAACCAAGACAAGAAAGAATGAATGAACTCAAAAATTTTGATCTGCAATGGATAGCTCTTGCCTTGACAATCAAAGTTTCCCTCCCACCGAGATGCCAATGCCACTGGGCTGGCCATAGGGGAGCAGCTCTTGGCCAAAGAGCTCCATCTAGCTTTACTGGATGATGGACCGATAAACAAACCACTGTGGAATTGCACGTAACTAGTTCTATCTGGCTGGATCAGATGCCTTTTATTTTTGATTTATGTATTTATGTATTTATTTATTTATTTTTGAGACAGAATCTCACTATGTTGCCCTCAGTAGAGTGCCAGGGCCTCACAGTTCACAGCAACCTCAAATTCTTGGGCTTAAGCGATTCTCTTGCCTCAGTCTTCCAAGTAGCTGGGATTACAGGCACCCACCACAACACCCAGCTATTTGTCGTTGTTGTTGTTGTTGTCATTGTTGTTTAGCAGGCCCAGGCCCGGTTCAAACCCACCAGCCCTGGTGTATGTGGCCAGCACCCTAACCAGTGAGCTCCAGGCACCAAGCTCAGAAGCCTTTTAGAACCTATGTCTTCAACTATACTGGACTGTAAATTCCTCAAGGTAGGGAAACATATCTTGTTATTTCTTCAGCAACTGTTCCAGCTATAATTATCAGCAGAGGTGAGTTCTCAACAGGCACTCAGACATAAACATGATGGAAACCTAGTACTATTTCTGACCTGGCCTAACTCTTAAGACAGAAGTTTTTAGTAAATTCATTATCATTCCATTATTTCAAGAGTCCTATAGAGAAAAATCTGTCTTCCCCACTGGTCATTTCAGGAGAAGACTCTTTTTTTTTTAAGTGACACTTTGTCACCCTTGGTAGAGAACCGTGGTATTGCAGCTCACAGCAACCTCCGGCTCTTGGGCTTAGGCAATTCTCTTGCCTCAACCTTCCAAGTAGCTGGGACTATAGGTGCCCACCACAATGCCTGGCTATTTTTTTGTTGCAGTTTGGCCAGGACCAGGTTTGAACCCGCCACCCTCAGTATATGGGGCCGGTGCCCTACTCACTAAGCCACAGGTGCTGCCCAGGAGAAAGCTCTTGAAGTTCTATCAGGTATCCCATCTTGCCTGGATAGATTCTTAAAACCACACAGAATGAATGAGGCTACAGCTCTATGTTTCAACAATAGGAAATCAAACAAAAAGACTGAAACTATAGTACCCAAATCTGTACCCTCTCAAGGGAAAGCGGAATAATAACAAGATAATATAATGAAGATGATAAAAAATGTTTAACATGAGTGGTGCCTGTGGCTCAGTGAGCAGGGCACCGGCCCCACATACTGAGGGTGGCGGGTTCAAATCCAGCCCTGGCCAAACTCCAACAACAATAAAAAAATAGCCAGGTGTTGTGGCGAGTGCCTGTAATCCCAGCTACTTGGGAAGCTGAGGCAAGAGAATCGCCTAAGCCCAGGAGTTGGAGGTTGCCGTGAGCTGTGTGACGCCATGGCATTCTACCGAGGGCGATAAAGTGAGACTCTGTTCCTACAAAAAAATAAAAAAAATAAACACTATCCTGTGGGTTAATAGAGCCCCTCTACCTGCCTGAGTCCTATTTCTATCTTGGGCAGAGACAACAATCAGTGCCATTAGAAGCACTGAGTCTCTCCTCATGCCTCTTTCTGAACTATCAGTCAATGGTGTCCCAGGTGCCAGTGCTGGAGGCTACTGCCTGACCTTGCATGTCAACAGCCGATTAAAACAGCCATTTTTATGGCCTGCTTCAGACATGTACATATTATCAGAACTAATTAAGTTGAACAGTTCTCAAGAGTCCATTGCCACTAACAATCTAAAACCTGTCAGACAAGTTACGCACCTGCCTATTTGAAACACCCTCTTTACCTACAAAGTCACGCAAGGTAGAGTTTTCACTCAAGTCTATGCATTTCTTCTATTTATCAGTACTTTCTGTTAGATTTGAAATGGATCAGGGCAGTGATCTCCACAAATCAAGTTTGCTCTCTTGATCTGGCTTTTGTGTTAACATATACAAACAGGCAGCCCCCTCTGGTTCTGAGGGCTCTCTGGGAGGAGGCAGAAGCATTTTCAGCTAGCTTTCCCATCAAAGTCCTTAAGGATACAAAATTCATGATATAGGGAAAGAAGAGATCACTCCACTCCAGCTGGCTAGGTGTTACAACTGAAAAATTTTGTCTTCTACCATCTCCTTATTGATCTGTATCAGGTGGACAGGGCATGTACTTGTAGTCTAGCGAAAAACAAGGCCAAGAACTCTGCCCACTCAGAATATGGCAGTTGCAGGGTCTAGGACTCCACTGTACTCTACTCTTACTACTTCTCTGAAAAGAAAGTGCAAGCACCACAAATTGTTCCTTTTAAACACTTATATACAAAGTCCAACCAGTTAGACTGGCTTATCAGAAACAGGCACAGGGAATAAACTCCAAAGGAAGGGAACCAAGAACATAGCGTGTAAACTGCAAACAATAACATTGTCAAAACCTGAACATGGGCCAAGTCTAATTATGTTTGGGTTGGAAAGTGAATCTTTATTGTTCAGAATCATGGCAGTAAAATCAGTTAGTAGGGTTTCTTTGAATATTAGTATGTATTTTACAGCTGTTATAAAACAAGGAAGATAAAATTATAACTAGTTCGTGACATGATGAATACTTCTTATAATCTGACTTGACCTTAGCTTATCAAGAAAAATGACTCAAGCACACTCAGTTCTGGCAAGGAAAGAAGATTCCTTCCTGCAAAATTGATTTCCACCATGGGGTGGTCTTTTTGGGCCATGGAACTCAGTGGGCCAGCACCACACATGTCTGTGACAGTCTTCCCCTTGTGTCATCATTTCTGTACTGTTCATTCCAGTATACACTACTTTAGGCCTTTCCCTGCCTTACGGACATATATCCATGCCCTTCTATCTTTCATCACACTTCCCAACCCTCTGACCCTCTGCAGCACCTTGTCATGTCTAAGCTTTCTCCTTTCAAACCACCTAGGCTTTCTGTTGTATAACAAGGATCCTATAACAAAGTGCCATTTCACATCTAACTTAGTCCTCTCACTGACACATCCCTTTGACTGGAAAGGCTGTGTACCATGTCTTATCAATGAGAAGCACAACTCATTAGCAGGCATGGGATTTCTCTAGGATTATGAATTCTGTGGTGGTCACAAAATTAGATGATGATGACACACTGGATCCTTTTGGGATATAAAGCCAGTGGTAAATTTATACCCACAGAACAGCAATGTACAGACGGCCCCTGTAGATCAATCTTAAAGCTAACACAATTTGGTGGTAATGCATTTTAGGGTCAAGCGTATGTCTGAAGGAAGGATTTGTTATAAGACAAAAGACCTCTCACTATCAGGTCTATCTATTCATCACCTTTATGGAACACTCAACCTGCATTGTACCCCAGATACCTTGGCTGCCTTCTGGTTCCTAAATACCCCAAGAAAAAGGTCCCTTCACATGCTGGCATTCTTTTCTCTTTTCCACCATAATCCCCAGACACAGCTGGCTCTTCATACTTCAGAGCAAGCATGCCACTTATTTACTTCACTGTATTCAATACATCTCTTTCTCCACCAATCTCTCCTCCAAGATGCAAAAGGTAAAGAACATCTTGACAAAATAACTTACTAATTATGAAAGGAAAAATTACCTTTACAATGAAGAAATCTGGCCTGCAACACCTTACCAAGTGATCAAACTTAGCCCCAGTGTTGAGACAAACTGATACAGCGTCCTCCCTGATGTGATGCCTTGAGAAAGATATAATAACTCCACTAAAATCCTGGAAACCACGTTTAACATGAATTAAATCAAGAGGAAACAATCAATAAATCAAAACTAAGGGATATTCTGCAAATCAACTGTCCTACACTCTTCACAAATATCAATATCACAAAAGACAACAAAAGTTGTGGGAACTGGGCCGGCACAGTGGGGATTATGGACACAGCTATAATCCTAGTACTCTGGGAGGCCTGCCCAAGCTCAGGAGTTCGAGACCAGCCTGAGCAAGAGCAAGACTGATTCCAAAACTAGCCAAGCGTTGTGGCAGGTGCCTATAGTCCCAGCTATTTGGGAGGTGAAGGCAAGAGGATCACTTAAGCCCAAGAGTTTGAGATTGTTGTGAGCTATGATGCCACAGCCTTCTCTACCCCAGGCAACAAAGTGAGACTGTGTCTCAAAAAAAAGTTGTGGGAACCATTCTAGGTTAAAAGGAATAAGAGATATACAACAACTAAATGTAACAGGCAGTGATTAATTAAAAGTACAGCTATAAAGGACATTAGTGAGACAACTGGGAAGTTTTACATATGGAGTATATGTAACACTTTTGTATGAATTTAAAATTTCCTGAGATCAATCTTATTGTGTAATAAATATTCTATTGTTTATACGTGCTGTGTAAGTGTTTAGGAGTGAAATATAATGAGAAGTGAAACTAAATCTCAAATGGGTCAGAAATATGTCTGTGTGTACACACACACACGCATTTATTTTATATAAAGCAAATATGTCCAATTGTTGATTGATGAATCTAAACAAAGGGTGTGTGGGTTTTTCATTATACTATTCTAACAACTTTTCTGGAAGTCTGAAATTTTTTTAGTATTAAAAGTTAGAGGGAAAAACAGGGAAATGTTTGCAAAGTAGCACTACATCAAGTCTATGGTAATGTGGGGAGTGGATACAAAAGAGTATGAAAACAAACCCTGTACCCAGAATCTTAACAATTTAGCTGGAAACCAAAAGTGCATGTGTGCAGGGTGGTACCTGTGGCTCAGTGGGTAGGGCGCCAGTCCCATATACCGAGGGTGGCAGGTTTGAACCTGGCCCTGGCCAGCTAAAACAGCACTGGCAACTGGAACAAAAAATAGCCAGGTGTTGTGGCGGGTGCCTGTAGTCCCAGGAGTTGGAGGTTGCTGTGAGCTGTGACACCACAGCACTCTACCAAGGGCAACAGAGTGAGACTCTGTCTCAAAAAAAGAAAAAAATGTGTGTGTGCAAACATTAGAGCACACACAACAGTTACCCTGAGCACAAGTGCAAAGTATGGATTTCAAGTTCTTAACCTGAACTATGCCTTCAAAGATAGGCAGGACTGTAGTCATAAGGAAAAGAAGAGGATGTGGTAGGGAGGAACCATGAACTAGAGACCAAAATGGGTGTGACATGTGCAGATGAAAGTATCCCTCCCTGCCTGGAGCCCAGGGGCTGGTTGTTATAAAAGCTCAGCTTAGAGTAATGGGCAGGGCCAGACTTCAGAAGGCTTTAAAAACTGAGTTGTTTCATGCAAGTTGTCATAAGTAATATGAAATTGATAGGAATAGAAAATGAGGCTAGAAAGACCAGGTAGAATTGATTTCAAAGGACATAGGGATCCTATGGGGTAGTACAAGAAATTACAAGGTCATGAAAATTTCAAGAGAAATTCTGAAGGAAGATGAGACTCTGGAGCCAAAATGAATACTACTGAGGATAAAGGCAAATTTTCTGCCAGGGCTGCTACAGAACAAATCCACAGCATCTGCTATTAAATTTTTTAAAATGGCCTTCTGAGTCCTTTCTAGACTTAATGGTGAGTCCACTGAAAGAAATGGGAATGCCAAGGAGTCAAAGACATGGGTTGGCTTGGCACCTGTAGCACAGTGGTTACAGCGCCGGCCACATACACTGAGGGTGGCAGGTTCAAATCTGGCCTAAACAACCATGAAAACTGCAACGAAAAAATAGCCAGGTGTTATGGCAGGTGCCTGTAGTCCCAGCTACTTGTGAGGCTCAGGCAAGAGAATCACTTAAGCCCAGGAGTTTAAGGTTGCTGTGAACTGTGACATCATGGCACTCTACCAAGGGTGACATAGTGAATCTCTGTCTCAAAAAAAAAAAAAAAAAAAAGACATGGGTAGATATGAACAACTCAGCTGTGGTGTTTTCAGTATGAGGGGGATAGCAGATATACTGAAATCAAACTGCTGTCTTATTCTGTCTAGATACCTGTGGCTCTGAAATGGCAAGAGGGCACACATTCACATCAGCAGAGACCAGTATAGTTCTGGAATGACCAAATGGCAGCTCCACCAAAAACTGACGTATCAGGCCATAATCCTCCACCTCTTAGTTTGAGCTTAAACTCTTAATATACTGTCAAAATGTTGCCAAGATACCTTTTCTAGTGAGTAAGAGACTAGCCAAGACACTTGTTTCAATAGTAGTTCCCTAGAAACTCACATCACCAGTGACAAACCAAGCTCTTCAAGTCTATGACAAACATGATTACTTAGGTCCAGAAACTCTGAAAGATTCCAAGTTAGAAAGAATGACTACTTCTTCCACTCCTGGCAGTGGAGGATCTGCTAGAACACAAGGTCCTCCAAATCAATCAAGTCACCATCAAGGATGTCTGCCTACAGAGACTTGATTTCAGAAACTAGAATAATGCTCTTCTCTGTGAAAAATTGTGATACCTGGTGCAGGAACACAGGTTTATCAGTGCAGAACTCCTAGAATGTACTTCCTAGAGTCTCCTGGTGGCTGTCTCTCAGAATGACATCCCTGTAGCACCTGATCCAACCTGCAGACATAGGATGGGAGACTACAACAGGAACCTGTGTAGGCTGGGTCTACAGTATGAGAAGGCAATGACATGATGACCAACTCCACTGCACCAGACACTCAATTCTCCATAGTGAGGAGTCGCTTCAGGAGTACAACAGTTGCTGAAGGAGGCTCACTACCTTAAGAATAAAATTCTTCAATGGCATTTTTAAACTCCCAAGATTTATTTCTTCTTGAATTCCTTTTGAACATACACTCAACTGTTGCTGGAATCTGGGGTGCAGAGCAACGTCACAGAGGCTAAGACCTGCTGAAGGAATTGCATGGAATAAGGGAAGCTACAAGCTCTCTTAGGCATGGAGCAAGAAATCTTTATTTTAACACAGCTTATATAGCTAATACTACACATACACACTATTAATCAATAATTTTATGACATATACATCATCCATCTAAAACCTGGTGACTTGATTCTCGTGATCATCACCTGACCACTTCATGACCAGGCCATCATTGCCCCGGTGCCCACCTGTCTATTGATCAACTAACACAATACTCCATTAACTATTATCTTTTACCATTATTACATCTAAAATTAAATCTAAGCCACAAACCAAACTCTGGGAAAATAAGCTGCTTGAATGCTAGAACCTTATCAGACCATCTGGAGGTGGTTATTCATTCTCTAGGAGTGGTAGAGATTCCTAAGATATACAGAAGACTTGCCTGCAAGTCCTTCCTCCAGGACCAAGCCTTTGCTCACCGAAGTATTACCTTCTGCATGAGCAAGCCAAAAGTCAAAATGGAATTCTATCCCGGTCTCTCCTTCCCAACTCACTAAAAAACTTCAAACCTGTCTCACAGAATGAATCTGTTTAAGGAACATATTGGCTTTTCACCTATACTCAACACCAATTTCCTGACCACTTGTATGTGAGGAGATTAAAAACACTGCTAGTATAAGGGGCTATCTCTACTACCTGGGAACCCCAACCTCACCCAACCAGTTCTAATAACCAAATGGTAAAAAATAAACATGGTATGGACCCAAAAGAAAAACTCTGGCAATAAAAATAACCAGAGTAGATCACCTCCCCCTCAAAGAAATGACAAAGGAGCTAAAACTGAAGATGCCCTGAATAGACAGATAGCAGCAACGTCAGAAATTGAATTCAGAATATGGATGGCAAATAAGATAAATAGAATGGAAGAAAAGATAGAAACTGAATTCAAAAGATTAGCTCAAGAAATTAATGAATTCAAAGACAAAGTCACCAAATATATGTACATAATGAGAAAGGAGATAGTAAAAACAGATCATTCCCTGAGAGAGTTGTGGAATCAATCCAAAAGATCAAACATTCGTCTTAAATGAATTCCTGAAGGAGAAGAGGATGGTCTTAAATGTACAGATGCTCTACTCCAAGAGATCTTGGAGGAGAATTTCCCAGGCATTGCAAGAGATACAGAACTTCAGATAGCAGACAGTTTCAGAACCCCAGCAAGACTCAACACAAATAAAGCATCTCCTAGACACATTGTGACTAACTTTGCCAAAGTTAAAACAAAGGAGAAACTTCTGCAAGCAGCCAGATGTAAGAAAAGCATCACCTACAAAGGAGAAATATCAGAATAATTGCAGATCTCTCAGTCAAAACATTTCAAGCCATAAGAGAATGGTCATCAGCCTTCAATCTTCTAAAACAAAACAACAACTTCCAGCCCAGGATCCTGTATCCAGTTAAACTGAGTTTCATCTGTAATGGAGAAATTAAATACTTGAATGACATACAAATGTTGAAGAAATATGCCATAACTAAACCAGCTGTCCAGGATATTCTCAGACCCATCCTTCTAATGACCAGAGCAATGCTCTACCTCCCAAGTAAACTCATTCAGAAATTTTTGAACAAAATCCAATTTTCACAATGGTGAAAGGATTAAAAAAGTCCACTGGACATCCAAAAATCATGACACCCCAAACACACAGGCTTATTAATTCTCTCAATTAATGTGAATGGTCTAAATTGCCATCTAAAGAGGCACAGGCTGGCTGACTGGATACATAAACTCAGACTGGATTATCTGCTGTATATAAGAATCTCATCTTACCTAAAAAGGATAAAAATAGACTCAGGGTAAACGGATGGACTAATACAGGCAAATGGAAACCAGAAAAAAGCAGGGGTTGTGATTCTAGTTGCAGATACAATTGGCTTTAAACCAACAAAAGATAAAGAAAGATAAGGATGGTCACTACATATTTGTTAAGGGAAGCACCCAACATGAAGAGATTTCGATAATTAACATTTATGCACCCTTCCAGAATGTGCCTCAATTTATAAAGCAAACCCTAATGGATATGAACAACTTGATATCTTCCTGCATTATAATAGTTGGAGATTTTAACACCCCTTTGACAGTTTTGGATAGATCCTCCAAGAAAGAAGGATCCTCTAAACAAAGAAATAATAGACTTAAACCTGACCCTAGAAAAAATGGACATTACAGACCTCTACAGAACATTTCATCCTAATAAACTTGAATATACAGTCTTCTCATCACCCCATGGATCATCCTCCAAAATAGATCATATCCTAGGAAACAAGTCTAACCTCAGCAAATTTAAAAGAATAGAAATTATTCCTTGTATCTTCTAAGACCACCATGGAATAAAAGTTGAACTCAATAGCAACAAAGGAATTTTCATACTCAAACAAAGTCATGGAAACTAAATAATCTTAGCTTGAATGATAGCTGGGTCAAAGACGAGATTAAGAAGGAAATCACCAAATTTTTGGAACAAAATGATAATGAAGATACAAATTATCCAAACCTGTGGGATACTGCAAAGGCAGTCCTAACAGGGAAATTTATAGCATTGGAAGCCTTCATCAAGAAAACAGAAAGAGGCTCAGTGCCTGTGGCTCAATGGGCTAAGGCGCCAGCCACGTACACCTGAGCTGGTGAGTTCGAATCCAGCCCGGGCCGCCAAACAACAATGACGGCAGCAACCAAAAAATGGCCAGGCGGCTCGGTGCCTGTGGCTCAGTGGGCTAAGGCACCAGCCACGTACATTTGAGCTGGCAGGTTCGAATCCAGCCCAGGCCCGCCAAACAACAATGACGGCTGCAGCAAAAAAATGGCCGGGTGTTGTGGCGGGTGCTTGTAGTCCCAGCTACTTGGGAGGCAGAGGCAAGAGACTCGCTTGAGCCCAGGAATTGGAAGTTACTGTGAGCTGTGATGCCACAGCACTCTATTCCAGGGTGTCAGCTTGAGGCTCTGTCTCAAAAAAAAAAAAAAAAAAAAAAAAAATGGCCAGGCATTGTGGCAGGCGCCTGTAGTCCCAGCTACTTGGGAGGCGGAGGCAAAGGCAAGAGACTCTCTTGAGTCCAGAAATTGGAGGTTGCTGTGAGCTGTGATGCCACAGCACTCTATCCATGGTGACAGCTTGAGGCTCTGTCTCAAAAAAAAAGAAAAGAAAACAGAAAGAGAGGAAGCCAACAACTTAATGGATCATCTCAAGCAACTGGAAAAGGAAGAACATTCCAACACAACAAAATTTCATTTTGTTTAAATAAAATTGAAAACAAAATAATCATTCAGAAGATCGATGAAACAAAAAGTTGTTTTGTTTTTTTTGTTTGTTTGTTTTTGCAGTTTTGGGCCAGGGCTGGGTTTGAATCTACCACCTCTGGTATATAGGGCTGGCGTCTTACTCCTTTGAGTCATAGGTACCGCTCCAAAAAGTTGGTTTTTAGAAAAGATTAACTAAATTGATAAACCTTTGGCCAACCTAACCAGAAACAGAAAAGTAAAATCTCTAATATCATCTTTCAGAAATAATAAAGGAGAAATAACAATACCTCAGAAATTAAAAAAATCCTCAATGATTACTACAAAAATCTTTATTCCCAGAAATATGAAAATACGAAGGAAATGGACAATACCTAGAAAAATGCCACCTTCCTAGACTCAACCAGAAAGAATTAGAAATCTTGAATAGACCTATATCAATCACTGAAATAGCATTAACAATACGAAATCTCCCCAAAAAGAAAAGTCCAGGACACAGATGGCTTCACATCTGAATTCTATCAAACCTTTCAAGAGGAACTAGTACTTACATTATACAACCTTTTTCAAAAGCTTCATTTCTATGAAGCAAATATCACCCTGATCCCCAAACCAGGAAAGGATCCAACAAAGAATTATATAGATCAATATCATTAATGAATGTCGATGCAAAAATAATAAGATCTTAGCAAACAGAATTTAACAACACATCAAAAAAATTATAGACCATGATCAAGTTAGTTTTTTGGGTTTTTTTTGCAGTTTTTTTGGCCAGGGCTGGGTTTGAACCCGCCACCTCCAGCATATGGGGCCGGCGCCCCACTCCTTGAGCCGCAGGTGCCGCCCAATCAAGTTGGTTTTATTCCAGGGTTACAGGGTTGGTTCAACATACACGAATCTATAAATATAATACATCACATCAATAAAATAAAAAACAAAAACTATATAATTCTCTCAATTGACGAAGAAAAAGCCTTTGATAATATTCAGCATCCTTTCATGATCAGAACACTTAAGAAAATAGGCATCGGAGAGACATTTCTTAAACTGATAGAGGCCATCTACAGCAAACCCACAGCCAACATGATATTGAATGGGGTAAAATTGAAATCATTTCCACTCAGATCAGGAACAAGGCAAGGATGCTCACTGTCTCCATTGCTATTCAACATAGTAATGAAGTCTTAGCCATAGCAATTGGGCAAGAGAAGGTGATCAAGGGTATTCAAATAGGGTCAGAGGAGATCAAACTTGTCACTCTTCACAGATGATATGATCCTATACCTGGAAAATCCCAGGGACTCAACTTCAAACTCTTAGAAGTGATCAAGGAATCCAGCAGCATCTCAGGATACAAAATAGTACTTCATTTTATATGGAATCAAGGAAAAAACCTCAAATAGCAAATGTACTACTCAGAAATAAGAACAAAGAAGGAACTATCATGTTATCAGACTTCAGGCTATACTATAAATGTTTAGTGATCAAAACAGCATGGTACTTGCACAAAAACAGAGTTAGATTTATGGAACAGAATAGAAAGCCAAAAGATGAACCCAGATACTTATGGTCATTTGATCTTCAACAAGCCTATCAAAAATATTCAGTGGGGGGGCTCAGCGCCTGTGGCTCAACGGGCTAAGGTGCCAGCCACGTACACCTGAGCTGGCAGGTTCGAATCCAGCCCAGGGCCCGCCAAATAACAATGACGGCTGCAACCAAAAAAGGGCCAGGCATTGTGGCAGGCACCTGTAGTCCCAGCTACTTGGGAGGCCGGAGGCAAGAGACTCGCTTGAGCCCAGGAATTGGAGGTTGCTGTGAGCTGTGATGCCACAGCACTCTATCCAGGGTGACAGCTTGAGGCTCTGTCTCAAAAAAAAAATAAAAATAAAAAATATTCAGTGGGGGAAAGACTCCCTATTTAACAAATGATGCTGGGTGAACTGACTGGAGACCTGTATAAGACTGAACCTGGACCCTCACCTTTCACCATTAACAAAAATTGATTCTCACTGGATAAAAGATTTAAATTTAAGACATGAACCTATAAATATACTAGAAGAGAGTGCAGGGAAAACACTCGAAGAAATTGGTCTGGGAGAATATTTTATAAGGAAGACCTCCAAGGCAACTGAAGCAACACCAAAAGCATATTACTGGGATCTGATCAAACTAAAAAACTTTTGCACAGCCAAGAGCATAGTAAGTAAAGCAAACAGACAACCTTCAGAATGGGAGAAGATTTTTGCAGGTTATGCTTCTGACGAAGGTCTGATAACTAGAATCTACAGAGAATTTAAACTAATCAATAAGAAAAGAACAAATAGGCTCGGCGCCAGTGGTTCAGCAGGCTAAGGCACCAGCCACATACACCTGAGCTGGCGGGTTCGAATCCAGCCCGGTCCCGCCAAACAACAATGATGGCTGCAACCAAAAAAAAAATGGCCGGGCGTTGTGGCGGGCGCCTGTGGTCCCAGCTACGTGGGAGGCAGAGGCAAGAGACTCGCTTGAGCCCAGGAATTGGAGGTTGCTGTGAGCTGTGATGCCACGGCACTCTCTCCAGGGTGACAGCTTGAGGCTCTGTCTTAAAAAAAAAAAAGAAAAGAACAAATAACCCCAAATAACCCCATTTCTTTGTGGGCAAGAGACTTGACCAGAAACTTCTCTGATGAAGACAGGTGCATGGCTACAAACACATGAAAAAATGTTCATTATCCTTTGCATCAGAGAAATGCAAATCAAAACCACTTTGAGATATCATCTAACTCCACTAAGATTAGCCCGTATCACAAAATCCCAAAACTACAGATGTTTGTGTAGATGTGGAGAGAAGGGAACATTTCTACACTGCTGGTGGGAACGCAAGCTAATACAACCTTTTTTGAAAGAAGTTTGGAGAACACTCAAGGAACTCAAAGTATACCTATCATTCGATCCTGCAATTCCTCTACTAGGTATATACTCAGAGACCAAAAATTATTTTACAACAAAGACATTTGTACCAGAATATTTATAGCAACCCAATTCATAACAGCCAAGACACGGAAACAGCCCAAGTGCTCATTGACCCATGAATGGATTAACACATTGTGGTATATGTACACTATGGAATACTATGCAGTCATAAAAAGGATGGAGACTTCACATCTTTTATGTTTACATGGATAGAGCTGGAACACACTCTTCTTAGTAAAGTATCTCAAGAATGGGAAAAAAAAAGTATTCAATGTACTCAATACTACTATGAAATCAATATATAATCACCTACACATTCATAGGAATGGCAAAACATTAATTATAGTTTAGAAAGTAAAAGGGAAGAGGAGAGAGAAGGGAGGAGGGGGGGGAAATGGGAGGAGGGAGGGTATCTGGGAGGACCTCACCTAATGTGCCTGATGCAATGGTACTTCAAAACTATTAAGAAATGAATATAATTGTGGGAAAAAAAAAACACTGCTGGTCTTAAAAGCTTTAGAAAGTTTCTAGAAGGACTGTTGTTGACAAGAAACAGAGGAAGACAGAGAGAATGCCAACTATCCAAGACAAATGCCAGCCTGGAACAGTGAAAGCCAAACTTGTTCTGAGAGCAAGATACACCACCACTGAGGTTCAAAGACTTAACTAGCAAGATGGGACGAGCAGAGCCAAGAAGCAGTGGACAAATCAACTATGGCATTACTGTCTGACCCCTTTCAGAGCAGGAACCAGAACTGCTTTTCCCAAGAGAAACAGGGATAGGTAAGTAGTGTTGGAGTTCAGACTGGAGTGGCTCACCCAAGCTTTGCAAGACATAAACAGTAACTCTAGTTCACGTCATCCTTACACACTTGATTGCCTACATCTGAGCAGACACGGTGTGAAGGTGACAAAGACGGGACAAGTGCAAAGATTCAGTACCGAGTGGTGCCTGCAGCTCAAAGGAGTAGGGCACCAGCCCCATATGCCGGAGGTGGCGGGTTCAAACACAGCCCCGGCCAAAAACTGCAAAAAAAAAAAAAAAAAAAGATTCAGTACCTACAAAACAGCACTCACCACCTCTCCTCTGGGCTTGTGCATACTTGAAGACAGAAGAGGGCTACCAAGTAGAAAACTTGTACTAGGATGTTATGTAGAAGTCCACCCAAAAGGAAGGCTCATGAAGAGAGAAGAATGTATTAGAACTTAGGGAATGAAGAATTTGAGTCACCTTTAAGTCATTCTTTTTTTTTTTTTTTTTTTGAGACAGAGCCTCAGCTGTCACCCTGGATAGAGTGTCGTGGCATCACAGCTCACAGCAACTTCTAATTCCTGGGCTCAAGGGAGTCTCTTGCCTCCGCCTCCGAAGTAGCTGAGACTACAAGTACCCGCCACAACACCCGGCCATTTTTTGGCTGCAGCCGTCATTGTTGTTTGGAGGGCCCAGGCTGGATTGGAACCCGCCAGCTCAGGTGTACATGGGTGGCGCCTTAGCCTGTTGAACCACAGGCGCCAAGCCAAGTCATTCTTGATGAAAGGTGTACTGAACATTATTTCCAGGAAAATGGAAATATCACAAAACAGGGATAATAATACAATCTCACAGAGATGCCATGAAAATTGAGATAAGCACATGAAGTGCTTAGAATGGTACTTACAACATAGTTAATAACCAATGAACATTAGCCATTATGATAATGATGTTGCTTCTCCTGAACCAGGTCCCCACCCCTCCTCTTCCTCTAAACCTTGACCTGTCACCTCTAAATCTTACACACATTTTCTATTATTTGTATATTTACACATTTGGTTACACTATAATTCAAGCTCCTGAAGTAATGAAACATGACTTGCCCCAAGTATCCAGAACAGTTTCTGGCATATAGTGAGTATTTGATAAATGTTGATGCTTTGAAATAATCTTACTGAGGTAGCCTTTGCAAATTCACATTTGAAGTCAAATATTTACTAAATAACAGGTGGGTATTGTGCTAGCTGCTTTTCTACATAATCTCATTTAATTGGCAAGCATTATCCCACTTTACAGATAAAGAAAACCAGCTCAATGGCATAACTATATATAACTCAAATCCCTGACTCTCCTGAATCCCCCTCATTAAAGCCCATAATGACTAGTAACTCCTTTACTCCTCTGTCCCTCAATGTGGCAACTCTTCTATTTGCCTTCTCTGGGCTCAGTCACAAAGCAATGAAGAAGGGAAAAAAAAAATCACAAAACACATAGACTTGTCCACTATAGACCCATACACTCTAACAACTAGACTATCACTGCCATTCTTCTTGCTCCACAGGTTCAATGCCTTATAATCCTCCTGCGCACTCACCCTTGTGCACCTGCTTTCAATCATTACAGCCTATCAAATTCCCCTGTCACTTCACTCACATCTTTGTGTTTCTTTCCAAACCCCTAGCGTATTAATTACATCATGAACATGAATGGTCCTGCTCTGCTCTCTTTTCTCCTCTTTTCCCTCTTTTCCATTCAGAATCCTACCACAAGATCAATCTTCCTAAAAGAGATTTGGACCAAGTCATTTTCCCATCCAAAATCCTTTAGATGTTACCCATGACCATATGACAAGGACAGCAATGGCACACAAGGCCTGCTATGCTCTAGTCCAAAGCTATTTTTATTATTTATTTATTTATTCTTTTTTTTTGAGACAGGGTTTCACTATATCACCTTCAGTAGAGTGCTGTGGATCACAGCTCACAGCAACTTCAAACTGTAGCGCTTAAGTAATTCTCTTGCCTGAGCCTCCCAAGTAGCTCAAAGCACAGGTACCCACCACAATGCCTGGCCATTTTTTTTTTTTTGAGACAGAGCCTCAAGCTGTCACCCTGGGTAGAGTGCCGTGGCATCACAGCTCACACAACCTCCAACTCCTGGGCTTAAGCAATTCTCTTGCCTCAGCCTCCCAAGTAGCTGGGACTACAGGCGCCCGCCACAATGCCCAGCTATTTTTTGGTTGTAGTTATCATTGTTTGGCAGGCCTAGGCCAGATTCGAACCCACCAGCTCCAGTGTATGTGGCTGATGCCCTAACTACTGAGCTACAGACATCAACCCTGAAAGCTATTTTATTTTTCTTTTTTTGAGACAGAGTCTCAAGCTGTCACCCTGGGAAGATTGCCATAGTGTCAAAGCTCAGAGCAATCTCTAAGTTTTGGGTTTAAGTGATTCTCTTGCCTCAGCCTCCCAAGTAGCCTGCTGCAATGCCTGGCTCTATAGTTTTTGTTGTTGTAGTTGTCAGTGTTGTTTTATCTGGAGTGGGCAGGGTTTGAACCTGCCAACCTCAGTGTATGTGGCTGCCCTATCCACTGAGCTACAGGTGCCACCCTATTTTTTTTAATTAAATCATAACTATGTACATTAATGTATTTATGGGGTACAATGTGCTGATTTTATTTACAATTTGGAATGCTTACTTCAAACTGGCTTTTTTTTTTTTTTTTTTGTAGAGACATAGTCTTACTTTATCGCCCTTGGTAGAGTGCTGTGGCGTCACACAGCTCACAGCAACCTCCAACTCCTGGGCTTAAGGTGATTCTATTGCCTCAGCCTCCCAAGTAGCTGGGACTTAGGCGCCTGCCACAACGCCTGGCTATTTTTTTCTGTTTTGCAGTTTGGCCGAGGCTGGGTTTGAACCCACCACCTTCCGTATGTGGGGCCGGCACCCTTCTTGATGAGCCACAGGCGCCACCCAAAACTGGCTATTTTTAATGCCTTCTCCTTCCCCACAAAAATTCTCTGCTCTGGCCAAACTTGCTAATGACCAATCTCCCACACTACCCTTTACTCATATTATTCACCAGCATCTGCCTAGCCTATCCATGGAGGTTGCTATGAGCTATGACACCATAGCACTCTACCCAGGGCAATAGCTTGAGACTGTCTCAAAAAAAAAAAAAAAAAAAAAAAATTAAGGGACATCACATACTGCACAATCCAACAACCTCAGCAGCATCACTTACTTGCTCTATGATGCAGAGAGCTACCAGCAGGAGTAGCTTATTTTATAAATGAGAGCAGTAAAAAAGAAAGCAGTCAGAGGTGGATAGTTGGTGGATCTGGGAATAGTACCAGACCTAAGGATGATAACTGCCTTTGAAAGGCTTAAAACTAGCAATTTAAATTAAACCTGATTCTGAGCTAGGCTGTCTGCCAGTTACACACAGTAAAAATCAAAGGAGTTCAGCAAGTTACACTGTCACTGCCACTTAAGGAAATGACCTTAGTAAAGAGACACACCTACCAGAGTCTTCTAGTGAAAGACTGAAACCATTTAGCAGTATTTTTTAGCCTGACAGTCTGCCTATTTTCTTAACAAGGAAACACATGCTACTGTACTCAACAGAACCAAATATAACAGAATCCTACTGTTGTCTATAAAAAGTGCCATGTCTGACTTTCCTCCAAATGCAATTAAGCTGTCTCTATAATTTTTCCTATAATAGTTACCAGCATTCAAAATTTATATTCCCTATATTCCAAACTTCAAACCAAAATGAAAATATTATACTTGGTTCCATCTCTCTACTAAAATGATGATTTATTATGATTTCCTCTTTAGTTCTTAGAATCATTTAATAATAATAGTTTTCAAAACGTGATCCAAAAAGCCCAGTTAATAATATGATTTGGGGGCAGAAATGAGGACAGGGAAGAGGTGAACAGCTGCTTTTATCTGCTTCATATGCCACATGTTTGAAGAAAAGAGTTTAATGGGATAGGAAGAATGGAGGGAGGAAAGGAGGGAGAAAGAAAGGGAGAGAGGGGAGAAGGGAGGGAGAGAAAAAGAGAGGGAGAGAGGGAGGAAAGGAGGGAGGCAGGGAGGAAGGGAGGGAAGGAGGGAGAGAGGAAACTGAGGTAACAGAACTACACTACCATGTATCAATGTAACTAGCAAGGCACTACTTTGTTACATAAAAATTATAACTAGACAAATTAAATGATCAGGTTTAATAGGAAATAAGGACAGAAAGGTAAACAATTGTAATTCAATGAAGTCCTAATTTTAGCCAATGATTGAAATCATTCATATCCAACTTTTTTTTTTTTTTATGGGATAGACTGACACAGCTTATAGCTGCAGCCAGCCATTCAACTGGTTTTGAACCAGCAAAGAATTAATAAAAAAGAGTTGTGGCTCAGTGCCTTGTAGCTCAGTGGTTAGAGTGCCAGCCACATACACCAGAGCTGGAGGGTTCGAACCCAGCCGGAGCCTGCCAAACAATAATGACAACTACCACAAAGAACTAGCCGGGCGTTGTGGTGGACACTTGTAGTCCCAGCTACTTGGGAGGCTGAGGCAAGAGAATCAGTTAAGCCCCAAAGTTTGAGGTTGCTGTGAGCTGTGACGCAACGGCACTCTACCCAGGGCAACATAGTGAGACTCGGTCTCAAAAAAAAAAAAGAGTTGAACTTCTAGTGAAACATACAAGCAGTAATAGGGAAGGCTAAGTAAAGACAGATCTGATGATTTGAATCTAGATAGCTGTTATGCTTTTAATGGTTTAGTACTAGCCCATAAAGCTAGCACTAAATAAACAGTAGACCAAATCTTACCAAATAAAGGATATAAACAGTTCTGTAGAGAAATTATCCCCCCACAACAGTAGACTGCTATATCTGTCACAATTTCCAAGAGACAGTATTATTGGGCCAACCACTAAGCCACTTAATTCCTATCAGAAGATTCTGACTCAGAAACTGGGTCTTTCTGTTTCAAGCATAACAGAAACAGCAATCAGTGTGATGTAGGGGCTGGTGCGACTCACCTGTGCAGAACTCTTTGCTCACATTGTGGGGCACTGTGATCCGTCGATAGACAATGGGCTCTGACTCCAGAATATTCTCATCATGGCGATATCGAGTAGGCCTTTCATTTGGGATGCCTCGGGAACGGGTACCACTTCTCCTCTCATAGGTATCAATCTCCTCAAATACAGCTGCCTTGTCAAAAAGGGCCAGGTTCCCTTCAAAATCAAAATCTGTGTCTGGGATCTCCTCGATATCATCCCCGAAGCACTCATCATCTTTATTTTTCATTTGACCATTCTTCAAACCGCTTTTCTTTGGAGTTGCCTGATTTGGGTGCCTACTACTAGATGACCCTGGAGAAAAAAAGAGGGACGAAAGTCAGCATGCCTACAGAAAATGCTCAGTGGAAGTGGAAAAGACAGTACATTCGTTGCTTATAGGAACCAAAGTAAAAATGGTAAAACGTTAGCTATTTCTAAATTATATTAAGTAGCACAAACCCCATATCCCATGTGTATAACAGATTTCAAATATTACCCAAACAACTAGTTAATGAATATAAAATAAGCAGTGCTCCTAGAAATTCTTCTTTTTTTTTTTCAATCAGCCACCGCCTGTTGCTCGCGGTTAAAAGGGCCGGGCCGCCCGCAGAGAGGACAGGCGGCCCCAGTTATACGCCAGCATGTGCTCTGGCGCTGCAGTCTGACCCCCGGCGCCACCAGGAAGCGCGAGAAATTCTTCTTTTTTTTTTTTAAGACAGTTTCAAACTGTCGCCCTGGGTAGAGTGTCGCGGTGTCACAGCAACCACGTGTGTGTGTTGAGCTCACAGCAACCTCAAACTCCTGGGCTTAAGTGATTCTCTTGCTTCAGCCTCCCAAGTAGCTGAAACTACATGCACCCCCTGCAATGCCCAGCTATTTTTTTTTTTGTTTGTTTGTTTTTTGGAGTTTCTGGCCAGGGCTGGGTTTGAACCTGCCTGCCATCTCCGGCATATGGGGCCGGTGCCCTACTCCTTTGAGCCACAGGCGCCGACCCCGTCCAGCTATTTTTTGGTTGTAGTTGTCTTTGTTATTTGGTAGGCCTGGGCTGGATTGAAACCCGCCAGCTCCTGTGTACGTGGCTGGCACCCTAGCCACTGAACTATAGGCACCAAACCCATTCCTAGAAATCTTAACCACTTATGGTCTTTATAAGGAAACTGAATAACTGAAGCTTTTCTTTTTTTTTTTTTTTTTTTGACAGAGTTTTATTTTGTTGCCCTCAGTAGAGTGCCATGGCATCACAGCTCACCGCAACCTCAAATTCTTGATCTCAAGTAATTCTCTTGCCTCAGCCTCCCGAGTAGCTGGGACTATAGATGCCCACCACAATGCCCGGCTATTTTTAGAGACAAGGTCTTGCTCTAGCTCAGGCTGGTCTCAAACACATGAGCTAAGGTGATCCACCCACCTTGGCATCCCAGGGTGCTAGGATTACAGGCATAAGCCACCATACCCAGTTAACAGAAGCTTTTCTGACAACTTAATATCAAGAAAATAAGTGGACAGGCACTCTGACTCAACAGGGTGATTTGAATTTAAAGTCCAACAGTTTAAGAAAAAATACCCATTGAATAAAAGAAGGCCAAGTCCTCACAACCTGAAGCCTATATGAAGATATTCACTTGGCTCTTAATTCTACGCTTACTCAGCAAACAACCTTCTGATTTTTAATTTGATCTCAGGGAAGACTCTAGTAGGAGAGAATCCTTGGTTTATATAAAAGATTCCATATCTTGAGTCAATATATAGCTACCACTGTATTCTGTATTCTGACTTTCAAACACGTCTTTAGACCTTATGGTTAATGTGATCTCTTTTTCTCAGAATTCTATCTCTTCGAGTGAAGTTTGTGAACCAGGAAATAACAGCAAACTCCACAGTGGGCTGATCCTATATAGTCCACACCAAGATGCACATCAACACCAAAGTAGCCAGTCACCCTCTCTCTGAGACCCTATTTGGCTTTCACACATCAGTCAACAACTACTCTAGCACCCAATGGAGAAGGCCCCACAGAATTCTCCAAACCATCCATTTCCAGAGAATCTTGAATTAAATTTATATGCTGATTCCCATCTGACTATCCTGAAAGGGTGGAAAAGGTAACCAGAATACCTAATTGAACCTCTATTGTGGTCTAAATAAATGTAATGTACTTCCTTTTGAAAGACTGAGCCCCTCAGCACCTGAAAACACTCAAGTAGCAGTCAGAACAATCACAAGCAAACCCCCTCACACATGCCATGCCAACTATATCGCCCTAACTCTTTTCATAGCAAGATCCTACAACCGAATGGACCAAGAATCAGAAGACCTAGAATCCAGTTGCAGTTTTATCATTAAAATGTCATATAATCTCATATTTGTCATCTAACTTCTCAGGGTCCCCAATTTCCATGCATGTAAAATGTTCATACATACTGATTTCTAGCACATAGTAGGGGTTTTGGCATATAGCAGGCAGCCAATAAATACCTGTTTAACAAATTAAAATCAGCAAGATCAAATATTAAATTATTCTCAAAGATGTGTACTATGGAAACATAATTTACACCTAAGTCTTCCTAATACTAAGCACTGGTACAGGAAAAAGTTGTGATGGTATTAAAAATGCAATTTAGGACTCCAAAAACTAACCAAGGACGACCAAAATTATGAAGGTAAGGATGAAGGTTCGAGACATGATAAATAACTCAGATTATGAACCAATAAGAAGCTAGTCAAAGTTTGGATTAAGTTCTAGTTCTGATAATTTGATAAATATTCAGTGAAAGGTCAAGCACAGAGGATCATGCCTGTAATCTTAGTACTTTGGGAAGCTGACACAGAAGAATCACTTGAGGTCAGGAGTTAGAGAACAGTTTGAGCAAGAGTGACCCCCTATCTCCTAAAAAAACTAAAAAATAAGTCAGGCATTGGGGTAGGCACCTGTAGTCCAGCTCAGGAAGCTGAGCCAGGAGGAGTTTGAAGATGCCGTGAGCTATAATGATGCCACTGCACTCTAGCCCCAGCAACAGAAAAAGAAAATTCTTTTTTTTTTTTTTTTGAGACAGAGCCTCAAGCCGTCACCCTGCAGAGAGTGCCATGGCATCACAGCTCACAGCAACCTCCAATTCCTGGGCTCAAGCAAGTCTCTTGCCTCCGCCTCCCAAGTAGCTGGGACTACAGGCGCCCACCACAACGCCCGATCATTTTTTTTGGTTGCAGCCGTCATTGTTGTTTGGCGGGCCTGGGCTGGATTCGAACCCGCCAGCTCAGGTGTACGTGGCTGGCGCCTTAGCCCATTGAGCCACAGGCGCGAGCCCAGAAAAAGAAAATTGATTGAGAACTCATTGTATGACACAGCTAGGTGCTAGGAACATAGCATAAAACCAAAACAAACACTGCTCAGCAAGGAGGGAGGGGGAAAATATATATGCAAGTAATTAAAATACAATGTGATTAGCGTTATAAAAGTAGTTTATATGTAGTATAAAGTGCCATAGACATATAGATAAGAATGCAAAGGTGGATTAGGAAGGAAGAATGGGTATGAAAAGACAAGATTGGCTTGGCGCTAATAGCTCAGTGATTAGGGTGCAAGCCACATGCACTGGAGCTGGTGGGTTTGAACCCTGTCTGGGCCTGCTAAACAACAACAATAACTATGACAAAAAAAATAGCCGGGCATTGTGGTGGGTGCCTGGGGTCCCAACTACTTGGGAGGCTGAGGCAAGAGAATCACTTGAGTCCAAGAGTTGAAGGTTGCTGTGAACTGTGATGCCACAGACTCTTCTCCAAAAAAAAAAAAAAAAAGAAAGAAAGAAAAAGAAAAACAAGGGTGGCACCTATGGCTCAGTGAGTAGGAAGCCGGCCCCATATGTGGAGGGTGGCAGGTTTGAACTCAGCCCCGGCGAAACTGCAACAAAAAAATAGCTGGGCATTGTGGCAGGCACCTGTAGTCCCAGCTACTGGGGAGACTGAGGCAAAAGAATTGCCTAAGCCCAAGAGCTGGAGTTTGCTGTGAACTATGACACCACAGGTGACAAAATGGAACTCTGTCTTCAAAAAAAAAAAAAAAATGTAAATCATATTGTACAACTATTCCAATATTTTTGTTTTTGTTTTTTTGAAAACAGGTATCACTCTCTTACTCGGGTCAGAGTGCCATGGCCTCAGCCTAGCTCATGACAATCTCAAACTTCTGGGCTCATACAATCCTTCTGCCTCAGACTCTTGATTAGGTGGCACTAGAGGTGGGTGTCACCAAACCAGATCAGCTTTTCTATTTTTAGTGGAAATAGGGCAAGCTTTGTTCAAGCTGGTCTCAAACTCCTGACCTCAGGTAATCCTCACATCTGAGCCTTCCAGAGTACTAGGATTACAGGCATGAGCCATGAGGCCCAACTCAGCCATGGTAATTTTTGAATAAAGGAAAGAAAAATGGATTTTTTTTTTTTAAAGGATTCTTTTTTTTGAGACAGAGTCTCGCTATCTAACCTTTGATAGAGTGTTATGGCATCACAACTCACAGCAACCTCAAACTCTTGGGCTTAAAAAATTCTCTTGCCGGCTCGGCGCCTATGGCTCAGCGGGCTAAGGCGCCAAGCCATGTAAACCTGAGCTGGCGGGTTCGAATCCAGCCTGGGCCCGCCAAACAACAATGACGGATGCAACCCAAACAAAAATAGCCAGGCGTTGTGGCGGGTGCCTGTAGTCCCAGCTACTTGGGAGGCAGAGGCAGGAGACTCGCTTGAGCCCAGGAATTGGAGGTTGCTGTGAGCTGTAATGCCA
>CAUYON010160446.1:0-26249 GCA_963573935.1 Arctocebus calabarensis
CCTTCACCTTGAGTCTATATTTATCTCTTAAGGTAAGGTGAGACTCTTTTATGCAGCAGATATCTGGCCTGAGTTTTTGTATCCAATCAGCCAACCTATGCCTCTTTAGAGGACAGTTTGAACCATTCACATTAATTGAAAATATTGATAAATCTTGAGAAGATCTAGTGGACATTTTTAATCCTTTTTCACTGTGGAAGTTGGACTTTGAGAAATAGTTTCTGCATGAGTTTACTTTTGCATTGGAGGATTATGCTGATCATTGTGGAGAATAGGTCTGAGAATATCCTGGAGAGCTGGTTTAGTTATAGCAAATTTCTTCAACATGTGGATGTCATTAAAGTATTTAATTTCTCCATCATAAATGAAACTCAGTTTAGCTGGATACATGATCCTGGGTTGAAAGTTATTTTGTTTTAGGAGATTAAAAGTTGATGACCATTCTCTTCTAGCATGAAAGGTTTGATCAGAGAGATCTGCAGTTGTTCTAATATTCTTCCCCTTGTAGGTTACAGATTTCTTGCATCTGGTTGCTTTCAAAATATTCTCCTTCATATTAACTTTCCTTTTCCATTTTCTTATGATTATTTATTAGTTTGTTGATGTTCACTCTTTCTGCTTTTTGGATGTAGACATCTAATATGATGAATTTCCCTTTTAAGACTGTTTTTGCATTGTACCACAGCTTTTAGTAATTTGTAGCTTCATTGTTGTTATATTTGAAGAATTTAACAATTTCCTCCTTTATCTCTTCCTTGACCCAACTGTCATTATGCATCAGGTTAATTAATTTCCATGCCTTTGTTGGGAGATGAAAGTTTTTGTTGGAGTTGAGTTCCACCTTTATTGCCTTGTGGTCTGAGAAGATATAAAGTATAATTTCAATTCTTTTAATTTTGTTGAGGTTGATACGTATCCTAGGATATGATCTATTTTGGAATATGTTCCATGGGCTGACAAGAAGAACATGTATTCCTTAGCTCTGGGATTATGTGTTCTGTATATGTCTATTAATCCCATTTGTTTTAGGGTTACATTAAAGTCCCTTATATTTTTGCTTAGTTTTGGTTTAGTCCAGTTCTGTCAGAGGTGTTAAAGTCCCTTGCAGGTATTACTCTGTGATGGGATAGCCCATTGCTCAGACCAATCATGGTCTGTTTCATAAATCTGGGAGCATTTAAGTTGCACGCACAAATATTTAGAATTGAAATTTACTCTTGTTGTCTTGTTCCCTTGACTGAATGAAGAGTCTATTTTTGTATTTTTTAACTTCAGTTGCTTTAAGTACACGTGTATCTGAAAATAAGATTGTGAACCTTCCTTTCTTTTGATTTCTATTTGCCTGAAATACTGTTTTTCATTCCTTTATGTTGAGTATTGATTTGTCCTTCCAGGTTAGGTGTGTTTTCTGGAGGCAGTGCATGGATGGCTTGTGCTTTTTTATCCAATCAGCCAGTCTGTGCCTCTTCAGAAGGTAATTCAAGCCATTTACATTTATTGAGAGAATTGGTAAATGTTGTGGAATTCTATTCATCCTATTTTGTGAGAGTCCATTGCTTAATTTAGTTCCTTGCACCATTGTGGAAGCTAGGTTTTGTCCTTAAGTTTTAGAGTGTTTACTTTGCTGGTGGGCCATTGTGATCATCAGTGTGGAGAATAGGACTAAATATTGCCTGTAGAGCTGGTCTTCATATGGTGAATTTCCTCAATGTTTGCATATCAGTAGAAGATTTGATTTCCCCTTCAATTTTGAAACTTAGCTTAGCAGGATACAGAATTCTGGGCTGAATATTGTTTTGTAGGTGAAACAGTAGGTGAAAGGTAGATGACCACTGTCTTCTGGCTTGGAAAGTTTCAGCTGAAAAATCTGCTCTCACCTGGATGCATCTGCTCCAAAGGTCAGTTGGCATTTACTCCTGGCTGTTTGCAGAATTTTCTCTTTTATCTTGACTTTGGATAGTTTCATGATGACGTGTTTTGGAAATGCTCTGTGTTGAGATGTCTGCATGACACAGATTTGTTGAGTCTTATGGTACTGAAGTAGATGAAGGAATGGCAATAAGGTTTCCCACTCATATTTTTTTTTTGATGGTTGACATTTTAAAAGTAAAAAGCAAAATATTTGCTGTTTTTTCCTTTTTCTAACAATTCCAAATTTCAGCTTCATGTGGGAAATCCTAAAATATGGTAATAGGAAATAGACATTAGAAATCATCCAAACCAACATCTTCATTCACCATATGAAAAATCGAGATCCCAAATGAGTATAATTCTATAGTTTACCCCTTTGAGTATAAAGGAGAGTCTCTAAAACAGTCAAATCTTCATCTAAGGGACATCATTAACCTTCTATCTATTACCCACATTCTTTTTTCCAAGAGAAAACAGTGTGAGGGTACTCTTCTCTGGAAACAGATATGAGAAATTAGAAGAAAAGGATATGTTACCCATACTTCCTTGTTTTTAGAGATCCTTCTGTTGATAGTTGTTGTCTTGGTATAATTATTAATAGCTCCCTCTTTCACATTCAGAACTGTCCATCTTGATTTGAGTGTTTAATTTGTTTCAACTATACTAATGAATTAAGGGAGAGTAGAAATGGAAAAGACTGAGTAAATATTTTCCTTTTTGAATATATTCTTCTAGCTAATTCAAGAGATTTTTGGGAAGAGAATGAATGGCCTCACCAGAATTGCAAAAGTAAGAGGACCAGAATTTTATCACATTAATTTTGTATCAACTGAACAAATGTGTATTGTATTGTATCCTTGATAGATTTGGGTTAATATTATTGTAAGGTGCATCTATCTTGCTCTTGATTAAGGACACCTGTAATTGTACATTTTCTTCTTGTAAGATTATTAATATATTTTAGTATTCTGCATCTGTTTTATAAGTTCTCATATGAGCTACAAACTTAGAAGATTTGGTATGATTTTGAGGAAGAAAGAAGTGAAAAAATTCAAGAATGCCTTTTTGCTGCAAGTAATAATTCTGCAAAAGCTACTGTTTAGTAATGAATGCACAGGTAAATTGGCACATGAAAGTTATATGCAAATATATTTGGTCTTCTTAATTCATATACCTATAAATTAAATTAAAATGGCGCCTGTGGCTCATTGAGTAGGGCGCCGGTCCCATATACAGAAGGTGGTGAGTTCAAACCTGGACTCAGCTGAACTGCAAATAGAAAACTAGCTGGGCATTGTGGCGGGCACCTGTAGACCAAGCTACTTGGGAGGCTGAGGCAAGAGAATCGCCTAAACCCTGGAGTTGGAGGTTGCTGTGAGCTGTGTGACGCCATGGCACTCTACTGAGGGTGATAAAGTGAGACTATGTCTCTTAAAAAAAATGTTCTTTTATGGGCAATTGTGTGGTCCTAATATTCCACATCAGCAATCTAAAATCAGGATTTTGTAAGGATAAGCTTAGTATTATAAACAAGTTTCCATTTTTGGACTTTTGCTGATACTTGCACTGAACAAATATTATCTTACATAGTTGAAATGTTAAGTTTCTGTGTTTTGATAAAGTCAAAAGTAATTTTTGGTGTTAAATTGATGTTTTATGGTGATTATAGTAATGAGTTACATTTTCTGAGTAAACTTACCTTTGTATTTTGAGTTTGACAAATAAGTGGTTATAGAGTTACAATTATATGAATAGATTGCTTCTGTTCTATTGAAGTACAAAGAAAATATTTGAAGAAAATCTTTGTCTAGTTTACATATGTAATATTTTATAGATACATAATATATACCCCAAACCCATCAAGCTAGATGAAGAACAAAAAATTCTTCTGACTACAAATGGCCAAAATATGCATGAATCTATCAGCAGCTTCTACCTTCTTGTTCTACCCTAGTTTTCTCTTACTGAATGTATTGTATTAAACCAGCTACTGTTTCCTGAAGAGATAGTTATATTATAGAAAAATGAAATTGGTTGTTCATTTCTCTATTGAGAAAAAAAAGGCTTAAGGCCACAATTGAGGTGAATTAATGCTATTATTATTGTAGAGCTTACATTATGTCCTGCTGTTGTCTGAGTGAGGGGAGTGGGAAGCAATGCCTTTCAGAAAATCATAAAAGTGAAATGTTACAATATGTAAAAAAGGAGTGGGCTGAAGGACAAACAAAAAATAAAAAAGAAAGATCCATCCATTTCTACTACTTACTGAAGCTGACAATTTATAATGGGTATTGGCATCAGTACATGCAATTACTACTTTAGTTTCATGGAACTGAAACTGTTGGTCCCCCAGGAAGGCTTAGAGTAAGGTGTTTCTGGGTAGGGGAGGTGGAGGTGGGGAAAAAAGACACAGGAGCTTATCCTGAATCTATTAGCTATAATGAACAGGTACTAAGAAGTAGACATTGCCATATAACATAAATTACAATCTAAATGAGATATCTATATTTACATAGGCAGTTCTGGAGGCACTCTAAGCTAAGTTCACGGAAAGAAAGTCTTCCAAGTGCCATTCATACCACCAGGGATAATTGCAGGACTAAAAAGAAGCATCCATGCCATTACTGGGGAAACATGGAATGGGATTTTAATTTTCAGTTTGACTTACACGCTGTTGTCATATCATGGAGACTACAGTTGCAGTTTTACAGCATGGTTTTTCTTGGCTTATTTTAGAATCACAGAAAGAGTAAGCTTGCAAATCTTTTAATAAGGCAATTACATTCAGACAAAGATTAGATCTCAGTGGCACAATAGATTTTTGCTATATTATTCAGTATCTTTTTGATATTCCACTGTCACTAGACAAAGCTGTGAATAGTAATGTGACAAGTCTATTCAGAAGACAACAATGAGGGTTTCCTTAATTGTGTTCACTTGTATGCCACACAAACCCTCACTTAATTTTTTTTTGCCTGTTTTGAAAAAGCAGAAAGAAAATACCATTTAGAGTCACAAAAAAATGCTGTTGAATCTATCTTTGAAATCTGCATCTTATGTTTGTAAAATGAAAATGTTGAGATATTCAATCATTTAATTTTTTATTTGGTAAAAATATCTCATGACTCAAAATGTCAGTCTTAATATAGAAATAAATTACTTGGTATAAAAAAGAACAAAAATCCATGAGAATATAAAGACCAGTCTAAAAATATGTGCTTTGGATGATGGGATATGGATATGGAAAATCTATGTGTTAGTTTCCAATGGTTGCCAATGATAGAAAACTGAAGGCTAATATTTGTTTTATATGTTTTCTTCAAGAAAACATAGGTTTAGGTTTTAGGTTTCTCCACAACCTAAAAATTTTAAAACAATATTACAATGGAAATTAAGTTAAATAGTCATGTTTAGAAAATGCAGTTTTACATCAGTATGTCAGTTTATTTGGGAGAATAAAATCATGTTCATTAGAAACAGAATTTTGTTAATTTTATTAATAGTCATACATTAAATTTGAAAAATTGAGTACAATAGCACTTACCTTAATTGTCTCAAACAAAGGTTTACAAGGTAACACTTTATTTAACTTTTAGTACATTGTTTGAAACTAATGAGTTGATAGGGGTGATTATCCTTAAAGGTTTACTTAAGGAGGCCAAATGGAAACTGATGTAGAGAGAAAGTATTGAGTTCTAATCTTGATTTTACAAGTAAGTTTTTATATCTTGGCCTCACTTAATCTTTTTGAATCCATTTTCTTCTGTGAAAACAAAGAAAATATCCATTGTGAGAGGAGAACAGAAAACTGATGAGGAGGTGAGGCGTAGTGGCTCATGCCTGTAATCCTAGCACACTGGAAGGCTGAGGTGGGTAGATTGCTTGAACTCAGAAGTTTGGGATCAGCTTGAGGAAGAGAGAGATCCTGACTCTATTAAAAAAAGAAAACTAGCTGGGCATTGTGTTGGGCACCTGTAGTCCCAGGGGGGACTGAGGCAAGAGGATTGCTCAAGCCCAAGAGGTTGAAGTTGCTGTGAGCTATGATGCTACAGCACTCTACCTAGGATGACAGAACGAAACTTTATCAAAAAAAGGAAGAAAGAAAGGAAGGAAGAGAGGAAGGAAGGAAGGAAAGAAGGAAGGAAGGAAGGAAGAAAGGAAGGAAGAGAATGAAAGAAAAAATAAAACTGATGAGAAAATTCCTGTAAATATAAAAACACTGCACAAAGGCCTATACTATTGGGACAGATGTAGAAAATCCAGGAAGGTTTTGCAATGATAATTTGAGAGATTCACCTACTGAATCACTGAAAGAAGAAAGAATGTTGCTGAGATTGTATACCAATGGTTTTCAGATAGAAATCAGCAAATAATCTAAAAAGAAATCATCTAATGTCTTAGAATATAATTGCTAAATGATATGTTGAAATAGAACCTTATTAATTTATCAAAATACTCTGAGCAACATTTATAATTTTCATACAATTAAAAAAGCCAATTTGGCATTATTATTGGAAATGATTTTTAGTACTTTGTGATCTCTGAAAAGCACTGCAAGGCACTCTAGTGTTTTTGCATAAAAATGAAAGAGAATACTTAGAGCAAATATAATAAGTAAGAAATGAATAAACTTTTTCTAGTTAATTGAGATATTTTCACAAACATTAATCGTGATGATTAGATTACCTGGGAGCTGTTATACTTTAATATTGGCATAGAAGTCTGCACTTCTGTGTGTTTACTAACCACCTATTAGTGCAAAGAATTTGCCTAGTAGAGGTCAGAGCACAGTATTGCACTTGCAGTTGTTGCTTCCAAGAACTGTTAAGAATTATTAATAACAATACTTTATGATTGCTAGTATTTGTCACAATTTTCTTACAAGAATCAAAAATATTATCACTGAGTTCTTTTCTCTAGCAGTAGTTCAATTCAGATCATCAAAACCAGTTCCTTACAAGGCTGGTGTCCTTAATATAAATTTGTCACAGACATTAAAATCCCACATAAAATGTTTGATATTTACTTTAGAAAATCTTAAATGTAATTTTTCAGTATTATATTCTACCTTTACAGATTCTAATGAATGAATAAATTCTTTATTGACTTCGGTTCAAATGGCAAGGCTATGTGACTCAGGGAATAGCCAAATGTTGGCATAACAAAAGTGAAAAAATCGATAGGAATTGATTATTTAAACTCGGAATTTCAGGGTACTCAGGTAGGATTTATTCTAAGCCAAGCCCCAGTAGGAACACTCTTTGAATCTATCTAATTTGTAAACTGCCTCCAATATTACATCTGACACAGTTCATTTGCCATCAGAATTACTGCTTTAAATGAGGGCATCTGATTTGTCAATGAATGTTATATAGTTCCTGTGATTTACTTTTGTTCACATTTACATTAATGTCTACTTATCTCCCACTATTTTTTCTTTTTGAATTCCTCTTTTGATCTTTCTTACTTTATTTTAAAGTCTATGAACTGCCAGAAAGTTCTTTAGGACTCCAGTATTCCTATGGTGCTGTCATCTTGAATGGTGGGGGAAGGGATGTTACTCATCTGCTATCAGCCAAACTAGGATGGGACTCCATTCAGCTGAAAGCCAACAGGGACTTAATTGGAAAGCACTGTGCTTTTTTGTATATTGCACCTGCCTCTTGTGGGTCGCGCTAAACATGGCAGGACTTCCAAAAAGAGTAAAGTTGGCAGATGTTGGAGGTGATTAAAGGGATGATTAAAAACTGGCACACTCTCTCGTGAAAGTGTGTCTGTGTTTATTCAACTATGCCTAGAACTTGACAGGTCTTGGAGATCTGGCCAGACTGGCAAAACCCTGATAGGACCACTTGCTTATAATGAGTTTCTTTTTCCAAGATAATTGGATGAATACTAAACTATTATTAGTTTATATGTATGTTCACAATACATAATGTCATAAATGTAGTTTTTATATGAACTCATAGAATATAAGAAAATTTATAACATGGTTGGTGAATATTATAAACAATAATTTTTAAAACGATACTGAGTTCTGTGCTACCATTAATCCATATGTTGGTAAATATTTGGGTGTTTGCATAGGCACATTTTTGTTTATAAAACAATATAAAATTGATGTACCCAAATAAAGCATTTAGCTTCTTATAATCATGATTACACTTTTTTTCTATAAGAGTTTAGCAATATTATTTTGAGTGGTTTATTTGACTGTAACAATAAAAGCAATCATTTTATTTAATATAACCGTTATAGAGCTGTTCAACCCATTTATCCATTGGAAACTTTGTTAAGGCAAATGAGAACTAAGCTATGTACTGCCTTCCAAGAACGTCTTATAAAATGAAACAGCTTAGAAAACTTTCAAGAATGATTCATCAATAGATAATATCTAGTTTTCTTCTCATTTATTTTGGCTTTAACTTTTTTTTTCCAATGGATTTGGAGGGTACATGTGGCTTTTGTTACATGGATGAATTACATAGTGGTTAAGTCAGGGCTTTTAGTGTCCTCACACAAATAGTGTACAGTATAACTGACAGGTAATTGTAGATTTCTTGACCCATCCCACCCTCCCCTCTTCGGAGTCTCCAAAGTCCATCACACTGTGTGACCATGTGTACCCATCATTTAGCTCTCACGTGTAAGAGAGATACTTCCTGAGATACTTCACTTAGGATAATGGCTTCTAGTTCCATGTAAGTTGCTACAAAAGACATTATTTCATTTTTTTAATGGCTGAGTTGTATTCCATGGGGGGTATATGTGTGTGCATGTATACACATATATAAATGCAGCATGTACTGTACATACTACATATATGGTAGAATCTTTGTAAGTTGACCACCTAAGGGACTGTTACAAACTGGTCAATATATGGAAGTGGTCAATAGAAGGAACTAGGACTATTGAATGTACATGTAGCTTACTTTCTTTTGCAGCTTTTATTAGAGAATATCATGTGAAATCATATATACTCAAAATACAGTAAAATCATACATACAATATCATACAAAATGTACACATTTACTTTTTTCTCATTCTTTCAGAAAAAAAGATTCAATCTTGGTCTGTTTCTTAGTTTTATTACAAAAGTAAGTAGCAAAAGCATTCTGATAAACAGCTACCTTACTGGGGGCATTTTCCACAGCAAATGACTTCAACTTCATTATCAGATACTTTCCATAGACTTATTTTTGAGTCTCAGCAATTTCTGTGCATCCTCACTTGCTTCGTCCACTTCATCAGTGCTTCATGCACTTTTTTGCTCGTCTGTACTTTGGTCAGTACTGCTTGGAGAACTTTTTTGGGGTCAGGTTCATTACAGGTTGCCACCTCATCATCCATTGCAACAAAACCTTCAAAATCTACTCCTTCAAATTCTTCCATGGGAAATGGACTGTCTGATGTGGTCATGATCACTGATCATGATCTTGGGTTGTGACCAATCCAACTTTCTTGAAACACTTTGGTGTTGTTTCTGGTTGAACTTTATTCCAAGCAGAATTGATCCAGAGGTTAACTGATGTCAAAGATACAGTTGCTTCCGTAGGCATACCACAGGTTTGTGTTTTATTAATGACCCACTATAGGATCTGGTCTTGGTAGTACATTTTAAATGTTTTAATGACGACTTGGTGAAGAGGTTGGATTTTCAATGTTGTGTTTGGAGGCAGCATTTCAGTGTCACATCTGTGAAATGATTGACTTATATGTTGCCAGCACAGTTGTCTACTATTAGTAGAATAGATAGTTTCTTCTTCATTTCTCAGTCAATACTCCCTACTCACGCTTCAAATAGGGCATTCACTAGTCATTCTCGTGCATTTGTTTGATCCCCAAGTGATCGAGAGGTCTTTAGGCTTCAGTTTCTTGAAGGTGCATGGCTTGGCTGATTTACTAATCATCAAGGGCTTTTAGTTTCTCTCCAGTTAAACTAACACAAAGCAAAACTGTGAAATGTTCTTTGGAAAGCTTTAGGCTCTTACATTTGTCACCCTTCATGATGGGTCTCCTGTCAGGCACTGCTTTGAAAAAGAGCCCATACTCATCAGATTTAAAGATATCATCATTTTTGAAGGGTCTGGCGAAGTCTGGGAAATTGGCATTGCAGGATACACAATGAAATTTAGCTTTGCAACATACAAATTTCTTGGCTGACAATTATTCTGTTTCAGATAACTAAAGATAGGACTCCATCCCCTTTTAGCATATAAAGTTTACTTTGAAAAGTCTGCTGTTTGTCTGATGGGTTTTCCTGTATAAGTTACTTGATGTTTTCATCACACAGCTTGTAGAATTTTCTCCTTCACTTTGACTTTTATCAAACTGATGACTATGTGCCCTGTTGATGTCCTATTTGCAATGAGTTTGATAACCTTATTGTATCTGGTTGTCTAAATCTCTAGCAAGGCCAATGAAGTTTTCCTCTTACATTTACTCAAAATGAATGCTTTGAGTCTTTTCTTTTGTCTTACATTTACTCAAATGAATGCTTTTTGTCTTTTCTTTTTCTCTCTCACAGATAGCTACAATTTTTATATTTGGATATTTTATATAGTCCCACATCTCTCATTTGTCATTTCTCTTGATTCCTTGTTTAAAATTTTCACTGAGTAGATTAATTCAAAAGGCTTGTCTTTGAACTCTGAAAGTCTTTCTTCTGCTTAGTCTAGTTTGTTGTTAAAGCTTTCCACTGTATATTGAAATTCCTTAAATGATTCCTTCATTTTCAGAAGTTCAATTATAGTTGTTGTTTTTTTTTAAATATCCACCTCTGTAGTGAATTTTTCATTCATGTACTGAATTATCTATCCTTTTGGTTTCTTTGTGCTGGTTTTCAAGTCTCTCATCAATCTCACTGAACTTACTTGTGGTGTATGTTTTGAATTCCATATCTGAAATTTCAAAAATTCCTTTTGGTTCGAGTTCATTGCCAGAGAGCTTGTTATTCTTTATAAGTGTCAAAATAGCATGTTTTTTAAATTCCCAGTACTTTTAAGATGGTTCCTTCTCATGTGGAACCTCTTTCCTCTGCTCAAAGCAGATAACTTTGCAATTCACCTGTTCTCTGCTGGGAACTCTCTATTCAGTGTAGAGAGGCAGAGGTACACTGACTTTTGGCTTCTGCAAGTAAGTGCTCACTATTGCTGGAAATTTAGGTTGGTTGGATTTCAGATCCATGGAAGGGTGTTCAGGTGTCACTGGTAGTGGACTAAGGTAAACAATCCCAAATCCCCATCCCAATGGCATTCTTTAGTCCTGGGGAGTCCAGAATGAGATCAGGCCATCTGAATTCAGATGCTGGTTGTAACAATGAGGGGTGGGGTGATGTTCTACTCTGGAAGAATGTTTGGGTAGAAGAGCAGATATACTGTGAACCTGTGACAGGAGGGTCAGGCCCTCTTGATGAGATTAGCAGAGGCAGGCCACTGTGGAGTACACAAGCCACTCATACCTTACTCTCTTGGCAGTGACAGTGTTTTCTGCCCTTCATGGGCACAATAGTACCTGCATTGCAAGCTTCCACCCTGGCCCAGGTGCTTCAGTGGTGATATATTTAGTTCAACCCACTGTGTTCAGGGCTACCAGACTGGAATGGGCTCTGGCTGAAATGCATTGAGGGAAGGAGGTGTAGTTGTGCCAGACACTTGCCTGCAGGGATTGTAGGCTTCCCTTAGATGAGATAGGCAGCTCAAGGACAGGACTTGTAGTTCTGCCCACCCTCAGCAGAGGCAATAGTTTATGTCCTTGAGGCACACAGAAGTGTCTGCTATAGCTTTTTTAAAGGAAAGGGAGCTTCAAGTTCCATGGAAGCCTGAGTGTGTCAGGGGCTTGGTAAGAGGTGGGGAAAGCTGCGCCCATGTGTTTTAAATTATCCCTGTGGCCCCATGAACCCACACCAGTCCTGAACACAAACAGCTGTGGATGTCTTGGCAGCAGTGAGCTGAGGAGGGGATGAGGAGAAGGTCCTGCATGGTGGGGAGCTGGTGTCCTTGTTCCCTTTGTCCTAAGGAGCCTTCCAGTTTGATGAATTCTCCTGTCAGCTGGAAGTAGCCCACTTTGAATGCACAAGCTCTGGGAGACCCACAGTTCTCCCAGAACCCACCAATCCAATCACAGTTCTCCTAGGACCCACCAATCTAAGACTCCCGCAATCTGAGTGAGTTCTAGAGGCTGTTGGTTGTGGATCTGGTGATGTAGAGACCGAGGGTCTGGGATTCCCAGGTTGAGACAGCTGCAAAAATGCTGCCTATCTATAAAGAGAGAAAAATAAGCTGTACCCTCCATGCAGAGCCCTGGTGCAGTGAGCAGAGTGCTACTGTGGGCAGCAGGCCTAGCACTGACTATCCTGCAGCACACCCTACGGGAAGCTCTTGCCTGAGGGCAGAGTTGGTGATGTCCACAGTATTGGAACTTGGGAGCAGGAAAGTCCTCATCTCCATGTCCCTTCCCAGGCTCTAGCGCTGCTTCTGTTCTCCTGCCCTACAGAATCCTCTCTGTATCTGCATCTTTACTTGGACAGTGCAGACAACTTCAGACATAGGTTCAGGAGAGTGTGTGTTCTGCCTTCCTCGGTCCTAAAAAGTGTTCATGGCACTTCTCAGACCCCTTGGGGAAGCCTGCTGTGTGGTCCAAATGCCAGAAATAGTGCTCCCCTGTGTCTCCCTGCTCTGTCTGGTTGTCATAGTCCAAGCAGGGGCTGTGGGAATGCATTGTATGGGATGGAGTGACAGGGAAAATGAGGGGCTGTGACTTGCCTGGCAGGATAGAGGCACCATAATGTGTGCCAGTAACATGGTGCTTGCCATATCAGCTCAAAACTTTGCTGGGGGAGTGACCCTATGTGAGCCCAGAGCCCTGCTCTGCTCCCAGTAAGCTCTAAGGTCACCAATGGCAGCGGTGCCTGGATCTGTCATGGTAAAAGAGCTCTCTGACTGATCAGGAGCTGGTATAGGTGTGAGGCAGGAAAATTAAATGCTCCTACCTACCCTTTCCACTAGACTCACAATCCCTTGGAGGGTCAATATGGTATCAGCACATGGCTTCTCAAAGGGAATATTTCTTTTTCTTTTTTTGCTGTTTGAACCCGCCACCTCTGGCATATGGGGCCCGCGCTCTACTCCTTTGATCCACAGGCACTGCCTGCAACGGGGATATTTCAAAGGCAGCTGACTTATATTCATCAATGAGGTGTGCAGCACTTTTTTCTAAGTTGAGTTTGCGAACTTAATTGTCCGATCTATACATACAGAGGGTGTCAAAATAATGTATGAATGTTTTAAAGGCAAGGAAAAAGCTATATTAAAACTATAATACTTAATATATACAAATAACAAGAAATGAATATAAGTCAAGTCCTGTTGAGCACCTCTTATAATTGCAGAAGTCATATGTGACTTGAGTATTACAAATTTAATACAGTTTTTTGCTTGGCTTAAAACATGTATACTTTTTTTGGCACTCTCCTTAGTTATGCTACACATATATTTAGTAAATATTTGGGGTATATTAAAGCACTGAGAAATGATTAATAAATCTGTGAGTTAGGTTTGAAAGAATACTTTAACAAAGAGACAATAAGTTTAGGATTTTTTTTCTTTTTTTTATTTTTTGAGACAGAGTCTCAATTTATCACCTTTGGTAGAGTGCCGTAGCATCACAGCTCACAGCAACCTCAAATTCCTGGGCTCAAGTGACTCTCTGGTCTTAGCCTTCCTAGAAGCTGGGACTGCAGGCACCCACGGTAATACCCAGCTATTTTTAGAGATAGAGTCTTGCTCTTGCTCAGGATGGTCTCAAACTCCTGAGCTCAAGTAATCCGCCCAGCTAGGCCTCCCGAAGTGACTACAGGCATGAGCCACCATGCCTGGCCAACTTTAAGATTTTTTAAAAATGATCTCTCTCTCAAGAGGAAGTGAATAAAATTGTCTTCATGAATCAAAGGTAAAATTTCTAAAAATATTTATGAAAATACAAAATAAATGTTGGAATTTAGAATTCTGAAGAATAGAAGGAATAATAAATAATGAAAATAAAGATTTCAATACAATGCAATTTAACAAATAGGAAGTAATGGAAGATAGCAGGTAAAAAAGTTTCAAGGAATATCTAAAAATTCACACATGCACACAAGTTTATGTGGTTGCATGGGAGGCATGGAAGAGATGCTGCTAGCTGAATTAAAATTTTAAAACTGTGAAAAATTAGACATGTCCAAACATTATATTAAGGTAGCATGACTCGAAGGGCTTAAGATCAGCAATGCAAAACAAGAAAGTAGATGCAATTACTAAGTGATAAGATGAAGGGTGTGGGATAGTTAACCTCTAGAAGTGTCTTCCAATTCACCCAATAATTTTTCTTTTTTTTTAATACTATAAAATTCCTTGTTCATCTACTGAATGTCTTGTGTTATTATGAGCTAATCTGACACAGTTCCATGTAACTCATGAGGTTTTTTTTAACTTTTCAAAATAAAATCAACAATTTTCTCCTTAGAAATACAATAGATTACAGATATATTCTTTAAGGAAGCAGGAGAGGTTTTGTTCCTATAGTGCTTGGTTCCACAGCTGCTTGCAACCTGAATCTACCCTCTTCTGTATTTTTTAGTCTTCCTTCCTTTCTTTTTTTTTTTTTTTTTTAATGTTTTTAGAGACAGGGGTTTTGCTATGTTGCGCAGGCTAGGCTAGCACTCTTCAGCTCAAGTGATCTTCCCCACACCTCAGCCTCCCCAATAGCTGGAAATACAGGCTTGTGCTACTGCACCCAGCTCCCTCCTTTAAAAAAATAACGTGTGTAGTGAGTTAGATTTTCTACTGAAAGCTTTAGCTAAAATGAAAAGTAGAAAAATTACTATATCAATGTTAAGCTTTATGCATATTTATTCATTTATTGAATGCTTTATTAATATTAATTTCTGCCAGATGCTTTTCTAGGCATTGAGAATAAAGCATGGCCTAAACAGGTAACTACTTTTCTTGTGGAGGTCTAGTGTAGGAAGGTAGACAGTAACAAAAAATAGTCTGTAAAATGTCAGAGAGTGTTAAGAGGAAAAAGTAATGGAATTGATAGATGATAATAGGTGACCTGGAAAAACCTCCTTAATGTGACAAAATTTAAGCAAAGACCTGCATGAAATGAGGAAGGAAACCATATGGCTATGTTGGTGGAGGAGTCGAAATAAAGCATTACAATTTATAAGATGCATTACAAAATGTATTGTTTTATTTGAGTTCTTCAATAACCATAGGATGCTGGAGACATATTATTATCTTTCTTAGTCCTGTGAAAACTTAAAGTTGAGAGAAGAGAAGTGAGTTGAAGAGATCTGCCTAGTAAAGGGAAGTTTTATAATTGAATATTGGATTCAAGTCAAATATTTTTAGTTCAGTAACAAATATATTGTCCCTTATTAGGAAAGTGGCCTTTGAAAAGTTGCTTACTTTCCCTAAGCCTCAGTTGCCTAATTATTAAAATGGGTATAATAGTGACCCCACAGAGTTATGAGAATTGCAGGATAATTTATGTAAATTATAACACAATGTTTGGCATCTGCAACGGACAAGGCTTGACTCTAAATTGGGGTAAGCAAACTGTGGCTCTCAGGTCAAATCCTGTCTGCTGTCTGTTTTTGTAAGGCATGTGAGCTGAAGATAGTTTTTACATTTGAAATGGTTATGGTTGGAGAAAGAACCCCAAAGAATATTACATGGAATTCAGATTTCATTGTTTATAAATGAAGTTTTATTGGAACACAGTCACTCTCATTCACTTATATTTTGTCTAAAGCTGTTTCATGCTGTGATAACAGAGCTGAAGAGTTATAATAGAGATCACATAGCCTGTAAAGCTGAAAATTTACAAACTGGCCCTTTACTGAAAAATTTTATCAACTCCTGCTCTGGGTATTAGTACTCATCTTTGAAGTCCAAGCTATGTCTCATTATCTTTTATTTCTTTTTAGTTTAATTTAATTTTTAAGTTGACATGTAATTGCACATATTCATGTGGGTATATAGTGATGTTCCAATGCATATACTAATGTATAGTGATCAGATCAGGGTAATTAGCATATCCATCATCTCAAAAATTTGTCTTTTTTTTTTTCTGCAGTTTTTGGCCAGGGCTGGCTTTGAACCCACCACTTCTGGCATATGGGGCAGGCGCCCTACTCCTTTGAGCCACAGGCACCAACATGTCATTTCTTTATGTTGCTAACATTTAATATCCTCCTCCTAGCTATTTGATTTTTTTTTTTTATGAGATAGTCTCACTTTGTCACCCTGGGTAGAGGGCCAAGTAGCATCATAGCTATCATCAACCTCAAACTCTTGGACTTGAACAATCCTCTTGCCTCAGCTTCCCAAGTAGCTGGGACTATAAATTCCCACCACTGTGCCTGGTTAGTTTCTCTATTTTTAATTATTTTAATTTTTTGCAATTTTTTAATTCAATCATAACTGTGTGCATTGCTGCATTTATGGGGTTCCGTGTACTGATTTGATATACAATGTGAAATGCTTACATAGAACTAATTAACACAACCATCATTTCACTTACTTATTTGTTGTGGTAAGACAATTATACTCTTTTCTTAAGAATTTTGAAATGTACCATTGCATTATGTACATTAGGTGAGGTCTCCCCAAATACCATCCCTCCTTCCAGCCTCACCCTCTTTTCCCCCCTCCCCTCTCTTTCCTCTCATCTCCTACTTTCTGGACTATAGTTATGCTTTGCCATTTGTATGAATGTGCAGGTGATTACATATTGATTTTATATTAGTATTGAGTACATTGGTACCTTTTCCCCCCATTCTTGAGATATTTTAATAATTTACTTGAGATGCTTTACTAAGAAGAATATGTTCCAGCTCTATACAAGTAAACATAAAAGGTGTGAAGTCTCCATCTTTTTTATGGCTGCATATTATTCCATGGTGTACATATACCACAATTTGTTAATTCATTCATGGGTCATTGGGCACTTGGATTGTTTTCAAGTCTTGGCAATTATGAATTGGACTGCAATAAACATTCTGGTGAAAATGTCTTTGTTGTAAAATAATTTTATATCATATAAAAATATTGGATATATACCTAGTAGAGGAACTGCAGGATTGAACGTTAGTTTTACTTTTAGTTCCTTGAGTATTCTCCAAACGTCTTTCCAAAAAGGCCATTTTAGTTTGCATTCTCACCAGCAGGGTAGAAGTGTTCCTTCTCTCCACATCCACACCAACATCTGTAGTTTTGGGATTTTATTATGTAGGCTAATCTTATAGGAGTTAGATGATACCTCAAAGTTGTTTTGATTTGCATTTCTCTGATGATTAAGAATGGTGAGCATTTTTTTCATGTGTTTGTAGGTCATGCTCCTATCTGCTTCAGAGACCTTTCTGTTCATGTCTCTTGCCCTCATAGAAATGGGGTTATTTGTTCTTATTGATTAGTTTGAGTTCTTTGTGGATTATAGTCATCTGACTTTTGTCAGAAGCATAACCTGCAAAGTCTTCTCCTGTTCTGAAGGTTGTCTATTTGCTTTACTTCCTGTGCTCTTGGCTGTGCAAAAGCTTTTTATTTTGATCAGATCCCCGGAATGGATTTTTGGTGTTGCCTCAATTGCTTGGGGGGGGGGGGGTTCCTCCTCACAAAATATTCTCCCCGGCCAATTTCTTCAAGTGTTTTCCCTGCACTCTCTTTTAGTATTTTTACAATTTTATGTCTTACGTTGAAATCTTTTATCCCGTGAGAATTAATTTTTGTTAATGGTGAAAGTTGGGAGTCTAGTTTCAGTCTTCTACAGGACACTAGCCAGTTCACCCAGCACCATTTGTTAAATAGGGAGTCTTTCTCCCACTCAATGTTTTTGTTAGGTTTATCAAAGATCAAATGATGATAAGTAGCTGGCTTCTTATCTCTTGGTTCTCTGTTCTGTTCCATAAATCTACCTCTCTGTTTTTGTGCCAGTACCATGCTGTTTGGATCACTATAGATTTATAGTATAGCCTAAAGTCTACTAACGTGATACCTCCTGATTGGTTTTTATTTCTGAGTAATGTCTTGGCTAGTTATTGTTTTTTCTGATTCCATATAAAATGAAGCACTATTTTTTCAAGCTCTTTAAAGTATGACAATGGTGATTTAATAGGGATTGCATTAAATGTGTAGATTGCTTTGGGTAGTATGGACATTTTAACAATGTTGATTCTTCCCAGCCATGAGCATGGTATGTTTTTCTATTTGTTAACATCTTCAGCTATTTCTTTTCTCAGAAATTCATAATTCTCTTTATAGAGATTTTTACATCCTTTGTTAGATAAATTCCCAGATATTTCATTTTCTTTGGTGCTACTATAAATGGAATACAGTCCTTGACTATATTTTCAGCTTGAATGTTCTTGCCATACATAAAAGCTACTGATGTGTAAGTATTGATTTCATATCCTGAGATGCTGCTGTATTCCTTGATTGCTTCTAAGAGTTTTGTAGTTGAGTCCCTGGAATTTTCCAGGTATAGGATCACATCATCTGCCAAGAGTGAGAGCTTAATTTTCTCAGACTCCATTTGGATACCCTTGATTGCCTTCTCTTGCCTGATTGTGACTAATCGCTTCCATTACTATGTTGAACAGCAGTGGAGACATTGGGCATCCTTGCCTAGTTCCTGATCTGAGTGGAAATGTTTTCAGTTTTACTCCATTCAATACAATATTAACTGTGGGTTTGCTGTAGATGGCCTCTATCAGTTTAGGAAATGTTCCTTTTATGTCTATTTTCATAAATATTCTGATCATGAAAGGGTGCTGGATATTATCAAAAGCTTTTTCTGCATCAATTGAGGAAATCACATAGTCTTTGTTTTTTATTTTATTTATGTCATGTATATATTTATAGATTTACGTATGTTGAACCAAACTTGTAACCTTGGAATAAAACCAACTTGATCATGGAGTATGATTTTTTTGATGTGTTGTTGAATTCTCTTTGCTAAGATCTTATTGAATATTTTTGTATCAATATTCATTAACGATATTTGTCTATAATTTTCTTTCCTTTTGGATCCTTTCCTGGTGTGGGGATCAGGGTGATATTTGCTTCATAGAATGTGTTGGGAAGTATTCCTTCTTTTTCTATGCTTTGAAAAGGTTGTATAATATAGGTACTAGTTTCTTTTTAAAAGTTTGGTAGAATTCTGATGTGAAGCCATCTGGTCCTGGACTTTTCTTTTATCAGAGATTTTGTATTGTTGATGTTATTTCAGTGATTGATATAGGTGTATTCAAAATTTCTAATTCTTTCTGGTTGAGTGTAGGAAGTTGGTGTGCTTGCATGTATTGGTCCATTTCCTTCAGATTTTCATATTTCTGAGGATAGAGTTTTTATAGTAATCATAGAGAATTTCTGAATTTCTGAGGTGTCTGTTTTTATTTCTCCTTTATTGTTTCTGATTGACGATATTAGATATTTGACTTTTCTGTTTCTGGTTAAGTTATTCAAATATTTATCAATTTTATTAATCTTTTCAAAAAAATGAATGTTTTGTTTCATTGATCTTCTGAATGATTCTTTTATTTTCAATTTCATTTAATTCTATCCTAATTTTGGTTATTTCTTTTCTTCTTCTGAGTTTGAGGTTGGAATGTTCTTCTTTTCCCAGTTGCTTGAGATGGTCCATTAAGTTATTGGCTTCCTCTCTTTCTATTTTCTTGATGAAAGCTTCCAAGACTATAAATTTCCCTCTTAGGACTGTCTTTGCTGTATCCCACAGGTTTTGATAATTTGTGCCCTCATTATAATTTTTGTTAAAAAATTTGGTAATTTTCTTCTTAATCTTGTCTTTGACCCAGCTATCATTCAGCCTAAGATTATTTATTCGCCATCCATATTCTGAAATGTATTTATGACATTTCAGCCATTTGTTATGCATGGCATCTTCAATTGTATCTCCTTTGTCATTCCTTGTGGGGGGTTGATCTACTCTACTTATTCATGTTGCCAAAGTTCTTCCATTGTTTACATCTCACATTTATTTTTCACTGTTTGGCTATTAAAACTTGGTAGGGTGAGAATGAATTGTGGGGTCTCAGGTAGTAGAGTTAATCAGCCTCCTTACTAAAATTCTAGGCTTTGTAACTGTGGCTTATCCCCTACAACCCTACAATGGCCCCTTTTAGAGTTTTGGCCGGAGACTCTGGGGTTCTACTTGGTGAGATAGTGCAAGCTGGCTCTGTTTTGAAATCAGCCAACTGCTATCCTATCCTAAGTAGTCACAGTATTAGGTTTAAATCTCAGCTCTGGAGAGATACAGATAGCAGCAGCGCCCTGCCCCCATCATTCAGTTCTTTTCCCCTACAGAACTTCATAGGTCAACCTCAGAGTGTCCCTGGGTGGACAACCCCAGATGCGAGTTCCAAATTGTCCCACAGAGTACAAATCCTGCTCAACAGAAAGGGATCCAAGGGTCTCAAACTGTGGATAGAAATTGTTGGTCGATTCTGTTCCGCAGCCCTGAGGATATGGAGCCCAGTGCCCTTTGGTGAGCTGCCAAATGCCATCAATGTCCCAACTGGCCATCAGTGCCCCTGTCTCTAGGCACAATCAAAGCTAGGAGTCTGGGACTCCCCTAACACCTTGGCGCATCTACGCCTCTGCTTGCTGGCTCAGTTGGAGCTGGGGGCCCCCAGTCCATGCCCCTGTCAGCTGTACTCAGTCCACATTGGCATCTGTATCTCTGCTCACGAGCCCAGTTGGAGCCAGGGGACCATGCCCCCACCTGCTGGGCTGTCTATACCCACACGCCTCTGCTGGCAGGCTTAGTTGGAGCCAGGGATCCTTGCCCCGCCTGCTGGACTCAGTCCACACCAGGTGGGCACTGTGAGAGTAGGGGCTTCTGCACCCCCTGCCACCAGACCCGACCTGAAAGGAGGTCAACACCCCTGCTAGCCAGGCAAAATCATAACCAGGGGACTGATCCTCCTCCTGCCCCGTGTCCCTTTCTTCCTGTGCCCTCATTCTTCCCCACTAGTCACAGATTCTGTCCTGGTCTTCAGTGTCCACACTTTGCCTAGATCTCTCACGAAAAGACCAAACACTCTGGTCTCTGCAGGGGGCAGAACTTCAGATGCCATGTGAGGTGGGGAAGGGTAGACTAGGAGTTTGAAATTGAGGGGAAAATATTTGTTCAATTGTGTGCCGGGGGAGGTGGTGTCTAGGTTCACAAGTGGGACCTCCCTGGAGAAGGAGACATGATCTTTTGTGGCTCCCTCCAGTGAGGTAAAACGTGAGGTCTTTTTTCCTGGCCATTTGCAGGAGCCTCCTCCTTGGTGGAGGGGGTCTGTCTCCCTGCAACAGAGGGTTTGTGCCTGTAATTTGTTTTCTTGAATGTTCTTCCTTGGAGTCACAGCTTGCATAACTTCTTTCTTGGCTCAGGTCCCCACCTTTGGTTTCATAGAGCCCGATTCTGTCCAGTTTCCCCCCTCTGGTGAGGAGCCTCTGCTGAGTGTTGCTACTAGTTGGCTATCTTCCCAGAATCCCTCGTTTTTCTATTTTTAGTAGAGAGGGACCTTGCTCTTGCTAAGGCTGGTCTCACACTCCTGAGCTCAGGCAATCCACCCATCTTGGCCTCCCAGAGTGCTAGGATTATGGGCAAGAGCCACCATGCCCAGCCTCTCTTCCTAGCTATTTGAAACCATGAAGTTCTGACTACTAAGTTAGATAACTTGCCACTGAGTAATTATGTTGGTAGCACTGTACAAACTGCTCATAGAGTTTCATAATCTTGGTATATCAGTGTCTGGTGGCTGTGTTGATGCCAATGTGTGGGTGTATTTTGCTGAATGGAGTTCATTAATGTTGTTGCATGTTTTTTGAGTGTTATTACAAGAATGTCAGAGCTGGGATTACAGCAAAGAGCAAACATCAAATTTCTCATTACATTTGGTAAGAGTGGAAGTGAAATCAGGGACATGTTAGTCCAAGATTATGGGGATAATTCCATGAAGAAAATGGCAGTGTACAAATGGATCAAATATTTTTCTAAGGGGAGAGAAAATACCACTGATGAACAGAGGTTAGAGCTGCCAGTAATGAGTAGAACTGACAAAAATATTGCAAAAATTTATTGAACTGTGCATCAGAATATTTGGCTGACTCTGAAAAACATAGTAGATCAAGTATACATTGATAGAAAAACAGAAAAATCTTAACTCAAAATCTCAGCCAACAACACATGACTTTTGCATCACGACAGTGCACCTGCTCACACAGTACTGATTCTGATGGAGTTTTAGCCAGGAAACCAGTGTTTGTTTTTTTTAACCTTTTTTAAATCTCACACACACTTGAACCTATAGTTAAACTTCCATGGCACACTAAAATTATGTTGCTCAAAAGAAGAGTGAAAAAAGAATATATTTACTATACTTTGAACTTTTCTTTCTTTGTTTCTTTCTTTTTTTTTTTTTTGAGGCAGAGTCTCACTATGTCACCCTTAGTAGAGTGCCATGTCATCACAGCTCACAGCAACCTCCAACTCTTGGGCTTAGGCAATTCTCGTGCCTCAGCCTCCCAAGTGGCTGGGAGTATAGGCTGGGCATCAGCCCCCATGATGCCCGGCTTTTTTTTGTTCTTATTGTTGTTGTCACTGTTGTTTAGTTGGCCCAGGCCAGGTTCAAATTAATGATCTTTAAAAATTTCACAGCACTCCTAAGATCCTCTCACAGCACACTGGTGTACTATGGCACACCAGTTGAAAACCATTGTCATAGAGGCTGTATTGGATTGCATTCTACAGCAGTGTAAAAGTGTTCCCTTCTCTTCATGTCCACATCAGCATCTGCGGCTTTGGGACTTTGTGATATGGGTTATTCTCATTGGGGTTAGATAATAATTCAGAATGGGAGAAGTTATTTGTATGCTATGAATCTGAGGAGGGCTGATAACTAGAATCTAGAGATAACTCAAATTAATCAACAAGAAAAGAGCAAACAATCCCATTTATAAGTGTGAAAGAAAAATGAACAGAACCTTCTCTGAAGATGACAGATAAATGGCCAACAAACATGAAAAAATGCTCATCATCATCATCAGCATTAACTTAAAAAAATTATTAACTTGTAACATACTCTCTCTATATATATAATGCATTCTTAGGCAACAGATTTAATAAAGATATCCTTGTGTTATTACTCTCTCAATAAGCCCCTCTCCACTTTGGAATAACTGAGTAAAAACAACATTTTCCTTGAATGCCACTTCTTCCAACCACCACTTCATCCTCTTTTTGAATTACAACAAATAATCAGGAGCTTAACTACTGTAAAAAGTCACAGACGTGCCTAGGGTTCCCCCACCCCCGGCCCCCCTGCTAGCTGCGATGTACGTTTTAAAGCTGTTATTTTGGGAGGAGGGGGAAGAGGTGGACCGAAGGAAATAAAGAATATTTCTTAGTGTGAATCCCCACTTACCTAAATATTCTATTAGAGTAGAAACATTTGACATCTTGTCAGAGTTGTAACACAAAAAGATTTCTTTTTTTATTAATATCTTTTTGGTTTTATTTTTCAATTCCTTTTTTTTATTAAGTCATTTGTACATAGATCATGTAAACATTTATGACGTTATGGGATTCAATGTGTTGATTATTTGTACAACTTGGAGTGCTTACATCCTATTAATCAACATAGCCTTCACCTCATTTACCCAATTACAGGTTTAAGACATTTATGTTCTACACCTAATAGATCAAACTTGTACTTGCAATATGCTTCTTAGGTGTGGTCCCCCTACTAACCCTTCCTCTATCAATCCACCTCCCTCCCTTTACCTCGTACTCCCCTTCCCTTCTTCATCCTAGGCTATAGTTGTTACATTTTTCATATACAAGTGTGAGTGATTATAAATTGGTTTCACATGACCAATTTACTGAGTACATTGGATATTTTTTTCCCATTCCTGAGATACTTTACTAAGAAGAATATTTTCCAGCTCCATCCATGTAAATATAAAAGAGGTAAAGTCTCCATTTTTTTTAATGCTAAATAGTATTCCATGGTATACATATATCACAATTTATTAGTATTTTTCAATTTCTAATGAACTCTGAATGGAGAATATATGTTGTTGATAGGCTATGCTCAAAATTCTCAGAAACAGGGTGGTGCCTGTGGCTCATTGAGTAGGGCGCTGGCCCCATATACTGAAGGTGGCGGGTTCAAAGCCGGTCTTGGCCAAACTGCAAGGAAAAAAAATAGCTGGGCATTGTGGTGGGCGCCTGTAGTCCCAGCTACTCAGGAAGCTCAGGCAAGAGAATCGCCTAAGCCCAGGAGTTGGAGGTTGATGTGAGCTGTGTGATGCCACGGCGCTCTACCGAGGGCGATAAAGTAAGACTCTGTCTCTACCAAAAAAAAAAAAAAATCTCAGAAACCGTGTAGATTTAATATTTAATTGAAAAATGAGACTAGATTGTATATCTCATCCAACTTTTTTTTCTTTTCATCTTACCTTATTTGCACTTATTGAATCATATATTTTTAATAATTCAAAGATATACAATTAGTTTAACTGTTGTCATTTGAATGGACAGCACTAATATTTTATTACAACCAATGATACAATAAGTACTTTGATGTAATTTGTACAAATGTTTCTTTAGAATAGTATTAAATGTAAATATTGTCTCAAAGAGTATGCTTATTTTAAATCTGAGATATTGCTAAATTGCTTTCTAAAGAGCTTTCCAAATTTCTATGCTTCTTAACAACAGTGTTTTCCCCATCTCTTAACTAACACTGGATATAGTACAAATTTTTAATTTAAGGCCAGTGTGATATGTGTCATATGATACTACATGACTATTTTAATTATTTCATTCAGGATATGTGATAGCATATTTACTTAGATGTGTTTGTCATTTGTGTTTTCTTTTCTGTAGATTGACAGATCATATCATTGCTGTTTAAAAATATTGAATTGTCTTTCAAAAATTCTGATATTATTCCTTTTTGTCTTACATATATTCTAAATATTTCCCATTTATCTGTTAGGTATCTTTAAACTCTAAATTTGGTATCTTGTAACCAAATCTATCGCTTTTTTCTTTGTGGCTCTTAGATTTTGAGTCTTGAAAAATTTCAGTTACTACTTATAAAAATACTTTCCTATAGATTCTTCTACTCCTTTTATAGATTTTTCATATTCATATCTGTCATTCATTTATAATTTTATGTAACTGTAAGTCATCTAAATTAAATTTTTCCTTAGTGGGTAGTTAATTATCTTAGCATTACTTACTGACCCATTATTTTTTGAACCACTAATTTGAAATGTTATATTTACCTTATGTTAAACATCCATATATATACATGGTTATTTATTGATTATATTCTTATTTTATAAAGCAAAATTAAAAAAAATGAAGAACAGAATATATACAAAATGTACACATATTGTGAGTTAATAGCTTGATGATTTTTATCAACCAAACATACAATTTAACTATTGGGTGGATCAAGAGATAAAATTATTATATCTCAGAAACCTGAGACAATGGTGTCTCTTCTACTTTGATAGGACAGAACTTACTGAAATTCAACTTCTATCCCCTTCCCACCCCACCTTTGCAGGAGAGAAGGCAGGATCTTACCTTTCCAGTCATTATAAGATAGAGAGCTGACGTATTCAGGTAATTCTTATAAAATGCTTTCACTTTAAATCCAGCAAGCCTGATGCTAAGCCACTTGAGTGTTCTTCCCATGCACAAGATTGACTCTAATGGTTGAACTATCAGGGGGAGATATGGGATATGGAGGGGAGAGCAGAGGTGGACAGTAAGGTCCCTTCCCTGGGGCTTCCTCTATATACTCAAGGCCAGCAGTGCCCAGGGTTGTCCTGCCTCCCCATGCCATGGAGGTAGGATTAGGAGTGTCCACCCAGGCCATCTCTTCTTCCCTTGATGGCTCCTGGCTTATATGAATTTCTCCTTTCTGCAAAAAGCTTATAGCTTAATCTGTATGGCATTGTAGAATTTATCCTGAACTTTGCAGGTACAGATGATGTCTCTCTGAGGTTAGACCCACCAAGTAGGGGCAAGATATAAAATGTTTTAGCATTTAGATTAAAATTGTAATCGGTGGCTGGTCTAGGGGTGGAGCAAGATGGCAGATGAGTAACAGCTTCCTTGCGGCTGGGCACGGTGAGACTGGGGAGAGAGGACTTCAGGCATCTCTGCCAGGCAGGATCTGCCCAGAAACTTCCCTTTGGGGACACAGGGAGACAGCGTGAGGGTTCTGGACACCCTGAGGAAGGCTAAAGCGGCAGAGATTGGGCAAG
>CAUYON010160447.1:0-44192 GCA_963573935.1 Arctocebus calabarensis
CTTTATATAGTGATCAAGGAAATGCCATGAAGGATATCTGTAACAGTACGATCAAAATATTTCTGAATGTATATGAATTGTGCCCTGTGATTGCACCAATGTACATAATTATGATTCAATAAAATTATTAAAAAAAAAAAAGAGTGAGGTCCTGCAGTTTATATACAATAGTTTTAGTATGCACAAATAGTTTTGCTCATGACATAGATATAAGTATCCTTTATTTTATTAAAACATACAAATATGTATAGATAAAAATAGAGAAATAACTCATTCACATTAAATATTTATAATAAATGTTAACTCAAAATTTCAGGTAGTAAGATCATTCCTTGTTTTTTTTTAATTTCACAGGAATTTGAGGAAAATAGCATTATTTGTCTTATATACTAATAGACACGAATAAAAATGCTATCTAATGTTTTATTTGTAAATATTATAGCATCTAGCATATGAATATTATTATCACAGTATCTTTTACTAGTATCATTGCAAATAGACAATATTCAAATTCTCCAGATGGTCAGTTTATAACTTCACTTTGAGATTTAGATATTTGATTTTTCTATTTCATCCCTTAGCTTTAATCCTATCTGTAAGTTTTACAAATACATAGTTAAAAATGTACCCCAAGACATCAAGTCGTGTCCTATTTTCTTCTTCTTTGCTTTAGCAAGAATCTCTCTAAAATATTTATAGATTAAAAACCTTGCTGTTTTTTAATTGATATATAATACATATTTTAGAATATATTTACATCCTAGCTGATTAGCTGCAATTTAAATGCCATATAGAATGAAATTCCTCATCACCTATAAAAAGAGTCTTCTGCAGAAAGTGTAGCGATGGGCAAATCAGAGTGAGTGAATTTAAATTGTAGAAAGTAGTTACAGCAATGCTTTGGACTTTTATTTGACAAGAAGAGGTAAGGGCCTACTGAGGTTGAATTGGACTGTAAATCAGTGTCAAAGTTAACTGAAAGCATTAACTAGATTCAACCAGACTGCTTTTCCCCTCTGCCTCACTTACCCATGAACTATTATCTGGATAAAGACATAAATGGCAATGATCTCTGGCCTACTGAAAAGCTAGAAGTGAGCAGGAAAGAGGGACCTTTGGTCTAGGTTTTAACATGGTTTTTCTTTAGTTAGATTACAGCTGTAGTTAGCATTAAACGGACAAAATTTAAAATAATATGAATAGGCACATTTTGTGTGTTTTCCTCTTGTTTTTCCTCAGAGATTTTCTTCAATGCCAATTATATATATATTAAAAACTTTTCCATCAATATTATAATTTTTGTGGCCAAGAGGACCAACACCTCCAGAAAGTGCCTGAACATTTCAGTATAGTTTCAAAATATGCATTCTGAAAATAACAGGCTTATCTGTAGCTCTGGGACATGTGCTATAAATCTGATGTGCACGAAACCTAACCTTGAGCTTGTCCTTTTTTTTTTTTTCTTTTTTTAAAAAAAAGGTTAATTAAAACATAGTTCACCAAAGTGAGCTCAGTGGACCAACTGTCGGTGGCTTCTTTCCTGCCCTGCAATTTGGTCAGAGTTTGGGCTGATATCCAGATTTCCTTAAGCAACCTCAAAGGCACAGCAGCTGATACTTTCTTGAGAGGGGTGATGGAAAACCCATCCGTCCGCCCCAGTACATGTAAGTGAAAGAGATAGCTACCTCACAGGGTTCCTAAATATCTCCTCTCTGAAGTGTCATCATTTTTGTTCCAATTTTAAAATATACTCCCTTGATTTTCAGGAGGCTCTAGGAATTTGTGAACTAGAGCCTTAAGAGTAGGTCAGTCCTGAGGTGGCGTGGCAAAGGCAGCTTCCACGATGTGCAGAGTGTTTCACCAGTCAGCATGAGTGCAATGAGGTTAGCTACCTGTTTGCTCTGTGTGGGACCGTCTCCAGGGGCCAGGAGAAGTGGAGGTTCCAAAAAGCATGGTTGTACCCCATAGTGCCAGTGCTAGGAGGGTGCTCACAAGCTCACAAGAGCCTCTGCAGGCTTGGGAACCAGGAAAAGGTGAGGCCAGGTGTTGACACCTTGACAGACACAGCTTGGAGGTCCAGGGATAGGACAGGAGCAGCTGCCTGGAGGAGCCACATGGGTAGGAAGTGCTAGGGGACCTGGAGGCTGCTGAGTTTCTCCTCAGGACATCCCTGAATCCTTGCCTGGGTGGGCAATCACACCCTGCCCCAGGCCTCCCACAAATGGATGGTGCCAACGTATCTGCTCACAGCAACAGAATGCCCTGCCCAACCACAGCACCACTGTTTCAGCATCTGAGAAGCCCTGGCAAGATGGGATTATAGGAAAGAAATCAAATATATTCAGCAAGGTACATTTCTATGTATAGCCCCGGTAGACTATTCTCTGTGGTGAGTAGTATTTTGTAGAGCAGAGAACCATGACAGGAGAAAGAAGTACGATTATAAAATAAGATTCTGGCCAATTTAGTATGATAAATCAACATTCTGAATAGAAAGCATTATTTTCAATTCCTTTTTCCATTAAAAGGAGAACAGACAGAATTGAGAATAGCTGAAGCCCACAAAATCTGTGATTCTATTTTTAAAACAAAGTCACATTTGATCTCAAATCATGAGTGCTTTCATAAATCTTTAGTGGCCCCTCTTGTTGGAAGGAGAGTATCTGTCATGAGAAAATATCAATTGGCGGCAACAAAGTCTACTTATCAATAAGGAAAGGAAATCATACTAAGTGAACTGAACTCTTTCCTCTAGGTGGCTGGATTTAAGAATCTGATGACTCTGCTTAATGTACATCCTTGAGCTACCCTCACATGAACCCCATACCTGATTAGTCTTGAGCTTATTTATTGAAGACAAAGAATGAATAGTTCCAAAGGACATCAAATGGGTTGTTTTCCTATAAAATATGTTACAGGAAGCTGTTTAATAATTACTGTGTCCTCAGTGAAATACCCCCCACTGAGGTGTAGTGCAGTGGCAGTGAAGCTTGTTAAAAGCAGACTGGATTAGGTAATGTTTAAATACTAAGCCTACCGGGCCTAGCCAGAAAAGGCGCTGAGTGGGCTCGGTGGGGAGTGTGGCTGGGGATACGCTGCTCTAGTCACTTGCTATGTGGGCTCTGTATAGTGTGACTTTTCCATTTGCCCAAAAGAAGTTGGAGATTCAGCTCTCTATTCACGTTATAGAAAACAAACCTGTGTGAGTCAAACGTAGCTTTGAACCAAATTCAGCTATGGGCTGCCACTTTCTGTGCCCCTCAGCCTTCCTCTCTTGAAGGTGATATTCTCTAAGTGAGGATTGCTGATTCTTGAGCAGCAGCCAAGGTGGCTGGGAAGGGTGAGTGGGGTCAGGAGAGAAGGTCTGCTGCCAGTCAGACACGTGGCTTTCCCCCAGAGGAAGAGGGGGCTTGACCAACAGGTACCTGCTACCTAAAAAGAAAATACTTTCCCTCCCTAGACCCAGTCACCAGTTATGAAATACGCGTGTTGTCTCTCTCTGCCATGCTGATGATGGATTTAGGCTGAGCCATCCATACCTCTCCCCTATAGGATGCCCTTAGGAGAGAGCTGACCAGGGTGAGAAAAGCACTAGGTTGTAAGCAAGTTAGTCTGTGTTAGAGACTGAAACCCTGAACTTGAACTCATCAGCACCATGAACTCCACCACTGAATTAGCCAATCCTCATGCAGAGAGTATCAAAGAAGAATAATCAACATATGGTTCATACTTTCTGAGTTTTCTACCTCCTGGTTGTGGAGACCCAGGAACTGTGCATATTCATAACTTTGGGAGCTGTGATGACTTCTAGAGGTGTTTATATTTCTTAGGCAAAAATGCTCCTTGTAAAGATTCAGGGATGTCAGATGAATCATCATTTGAAGTGATAGCTCAATATTAAATTCAGTAAGAACTCTTCCTGTTTTGCTTAATTGATAGAGAAAAGATTTCAGTGAAAATGCCAACTGTTTCTATGCATTCAAACCACAAAAAAATTAGAAATGAGGAGTAATAAATGTTTTAATTATATCCTCCTGGGTATAGACATTAAATACTATCTTTGTAGTGCTGAGTTAGGAAAGGCCCATAAAATATACCTTATAATATATCTGTGTAGCTTAACTAAAATATGAACAAGTCACAATGGATCTTGATGTCACGAGCAGGAAAGCTCTGGTAGGTATTTCCAAACAGGGCTATAGTCCTTCCTAAGAGTAGGGGCAATGTCTCTTTCATCCCTATATCTCTGCTGTCTAGGATAGGGCTCCACACTTAAGGAGGCATTTATTCATTGTTGATCGCATGGATGGCTGAATAAACAAGAAGGACACAATGCCACAATGTTGGCACCCAAAGAAGCCCACCAGACCATTCATGGGAGAGACAGCAATGGAGGCAAGAAAAGAACCCTTTGGATAAAATACATGTCTGCACCCTTTCAGGATTTTAAAATGTCCAAGAAAATAAACATCTGTCCCAATTCTCCTGTTCTCCCCACTCCCTGTTTCAGATAAAAGGAAAAATAATCTAGGATGAGGGTTGACTCATTCACAGAGGAGGGAAATAAGACAAATAAACAAAAATTCCACCTGAAGAAAACTTCTAGACTTTGTCGAAGATTTCTTGAAAATCTTTTTCCATGGCTACATGGCCCTGTTTCCTTGGAAGGCAATTAAAGAAAGGATATTTCCTGGCTCTATTTAAAAATAGAAAATTGAGTGGAATTTTCTAAAAATGTGGCTAAGCTAAGGAGGATTGCCTGTTGCTCACCATCCCAGTCTCTGTTTTTCTTTATTTACATTTGTTCCCCCTGATTTTGTCGCACATGCTCCTGTCCAGCCTCTCCACGGTCTAATAGTCTGTCCATCTTTTCTTTATTGCTCTTCACTTCTCGACAGCAGCCACTAACTCTCTGGAATACCCTGAGCTTGTCCGAGAGGCAAAACTTGGGTAGCGTTTTGGTTAAAGCAAGTTGTATAAAGGTGGGGGGACACTTAATCATAGCATAGATTACTGAAGCCCAAAGCAATTGTCTTTGGTCTCTTGGTGAACATATAGTATCAGATGAACAATGATTAATTAAATCAATGATAATTACATATGCAAAGAAATGTATACTTCAAGGACTTTCTTTGGCCTATTTCATGACTATAAACTTTTGGTTGACTAAAAAATTCAGTGACCATTAGGGGTATATGTAAAGATATTTTGAAAAATAGTCTTTTCATTTTGGGGGGGACTATTGTTCTGAGGGAAGACAGTGTCATACCACATTTGACTTGTTTTCAAAATGTATTGTTATTTGTACTGGGGTCCTTGGAGAAAATTCTCAAATATGACAGTCACTTTCACCAAAATCTTGAGAAGGGTACACTGATGTTGGCTGGAACATCCATGATATTTAGAAGTACCTTAAAGAGTGGTTTTATCAAGATTATTGTTTTGTCCTCTGTTTCTAGTACAAAGTTTACAATCAAAGCTCTAATTCCTCTATTTGCAATGACATCTTTTGTTGATGACTCATTTCTGTCTAATCTTTTCCACCCTTTTATTTAAATGAAAGATTTTTTATATATACTTTCTAATACATGAAAAATTGTCATTTGAAAACATTAATCATTGAGGTTTTACATGGAAAGTAATAACAGAAGTCCTCATTGAAGATTACTGACCAGGGTCTATACAGATAACTCACATCATCTGGATAAAACTCCCTAAGTGGAAATTCTTGACTTGAGTAAGATGCTACTCCTTGCACAAGCCCATACCTTGTGTGCAAGCATGTAGGCTTTGGAGTACTACAGTGAGCCTTTGATCATGGTTCCCTCCTTAGTCCCAGCTCCAGCTCCTCTGGGGGAATTCTGAGAATCATTTCTGATGCTTTCATACTGAGATAGGAGTCTAGTCCTCAGAGCATCTAATAGTCCATATGTCATCCAAGAGTATAGGATATAAATGAGGAAGAAGGTAAAGGGATATGAAGAGACATTTATTTTTTATTTCTAGTCCTTTCCCCTGGTGCTACAGAAGTATTAAAAATAAACAAATATTCAAGAGCATTGTGTGTTTATTTAGGAAGAGAGGAGTTGTGAGACCGGTTTTGGACAGCAGGTGCCTGAGAAGGGAAAAACAAAACCAAACCATAGATTGAAAGGTCCACCTGATAGGAAGAAAAAGTAGGCACATTAAACTATAGAGTCAAAGAAAATGGGAAGGAGTGTAGTGAAAATGATGGTGGCTATCCAGGAACAGGTCCTAGATTTTATTCTCCTAGACTCACTATTCTAGTCTTGGAATTCACCTTGGATTATGGATCTTCTATCCCCAGCAGGTGGAGGAAGTGAAGAAATTTTCTACAACATGGCTCTTCAGGGCTTTAAGTGAGGAACATACTTTTCATGTTTTTCTTGCATCCCAAAGACATAGTAACATCATGAATATGGGTGGTATTTGGCCTGTACCATGGTTTGGCACGGTATTATCTGAAACAATATCATGAGTTAAATTAACTATTGGAGGGCAACTTGGACATCTGACCACCAAGTTCATCACTATCGATAAGGCAATTATTTCAGTTATAAAGCAAGTGGCAAAGAAAATTTTGAACAAACATTTTAAAAATTAGGGATTGTCTGTGTATCAAAAAGGCTAAATTTCTCTACTACATTAAGAAACAACGTATAATACATGAGCCAGACTAGTTAAGAAAATATTCTAAAATATTTAGAATATTTGCAGATGTGTAGGAAAAGAGGCTATCTGAGGTTAAATAGGCTGCTTCACACTGGAAATGACCTTTGCACATGAAAGGTTAATCTAAAAAAATTTTTAAAAATACCTTTAAAGGTAGTTTTATGACATAATATTAAGACCAATTTGGTTGTACACATTGAAAATATTTTTCTCAATGTATCTATTTCTGCTCATGATTATTTTTGACACGAGGGTATCTTAAATCTTTTAAAAGATGTGAACTAGTAGCTCCAGAATGAAAATAAATAAAAAACATTAATAAACATATACACTCACAAAGGTTTAAGAAAAAATTAAACTTAATCAACAATGAGATTCCACACAAAAAAATCAGTTTATGTAGCAACTGAAAGAAATTTCAAAACATCCATTATTCATTATGCAATATGGGTTCTTTTTTCAAAATGAAGTTTTACTCCCAGTAATAAATTTAAGATTCAGGTCAAGAAAAAACACAGAAACCAGATCTTCCTGGATTTAACATAAAGTCTCCAATCCTGCTCAATGCTCTGCTTTTTGTATCTACTACTATTATGTTAGACTTAGAATACGGGGCACATTTTGGCCACAGTACCCATTTTCACAGTGGAGTAGAATGTATAATTGGCTTTTAAGACATCAAAGGCAGAAAAGTAACCAAATGCTAAAATTCAGTAAAAGGAACAGTAAGATTAATATAATGTCTTGGACATACAAGTATGTATTTGTGTATTGTCATCATCTTGCATATATCTCAAACTGGTGGGACGACATTGCCATCCAACAAATCTTCCAACAAGATTAGTTTTTTCCCCTTTTCATTTCTTTGCTTCTGTGCATATGTGCGTGCATAGGTGTGTGTGCACACGCGTGTGTGTGTGTGAGAGAGAGAGAGAGAGAAAGACAGGATAAGAGAGAAAGAGAGATTAACAAAACCATCTAATTGTGTGTGAAATGAAGGTGCAAAGGGAAAATCAAGAGCTCTGGATTAGGATTTCAGGAGGCTTGTCTGTGCCACCAATCATATTTGTAGTTTCTCAGTCTGCTTGTATCACACTGTCACCTCTACAGAGTGGTGAGTAGTTAAGCCAGGTTTCCATCTATCCTCTCCAGTAACACCCTGGCAAGTGCCAAAATATCCTCCTATTGTAGATGGCGAAGTGGAAACCAAAGGAGGAAAGAAGAGCTTATATAAAGAAGAGCTCCCACATTCTCTTTCATTTCCTTATTACTAACTGTCCCCCATCAAAGCTCAGCAGCAAGGCCCATTCCTGCAGCCTGGCTCTGAGGGATGGCTGTCATTTAAGAGGATCCTCATCATATGTAAGTACTCCGACTACAATTATTTGCATGTTTGCTTATTGCCTGCCCACCTCACTATGTAAGACCATGAGAACAGGGATTGTTTCTATTGCTGTATTCCCAGAATTCTGAACCCTACATGTCTCTACCCTACATGTGTTAGGCTCTTAATGTAAATTTGTTGAGAAAGCAACAGATGTTGCCACAGACATGGTACATATTTTATTATATCTCATAGTAGTGATATAAATAAAAATGTAGGTGCAACTAGACAACCCTTAGTCTTTTCTTTGGAAAATGTCCATTCAGACCTTTCGTCTATTTTTCAAAATTGTGGTTAAATAGATATAGCATAAAATTTACCATTGTAACCATTATTATTTTTATTTTTTTATTTCAGATTAATGTGAGGGTATAAAAAACCAGGTCACAGTATTTGAGTTTGTTAGGTAAAGTCCCTCTTGTAGTTTTGTTCTGCACCAAAGAGATGTGCCATGCACCCCTACTTTGTGCCAATTCAGTGGGAGCACACCAATCCCCCCTTCTCATCTCTCTCTTCTCCCTTGTTCCCCAACTCCCTGACTTGAATTGAATTGAGTCTTCCTCCTATGTGAGTATGAATTAGATAATCTTCTGGCTTCATATTAGTATTGAGTACATTGTAAATTTGCTTTTCCATTCTTATGATACTTTACTAAGAAGAATGTGCTTCACTTCTATCCAGGTTAATACAAGAGATGTAAAGTCACCATCTTTTTAATGGCTGAATAGCATTCCATGGTATACATATACCACAGTTTGTTAATCCATTCCTGATTTGATGGGCATTTAGGTTGTTTCCAGTTCTTAGCAAATGTAAATTGAGCTGTGATAAACAATCTAGTGCAAATGTCTTTGAAACCATTTAAGTGTACAATTCAGTGGCATTAACCACATTCACATTAACCACATTCACCACATTCATCAATCACCACCTTAGTCTTAGGACTTCTCATCATTCCAAACTGAAACTCAGCATCCCTTAGATCAGTGGTTCTCAACCTTCCTAATGCCGTGACCCTTTAATACAGTTCCTCATGTTGTGGTGACCCCCAACCATAACATTATTTTCATTGCTACTTAGCAACGAAACTAAAAAACTGTATTAAAGGGTCATGGCATCAGGAAGGTTGAGAACCACTGCCTTAGATAGTAGCTCCCTATTCTCCTTTCTTGGTCACCCTTAATCTCTTCTTTCTTACACTCTTCCTTTCCCTCCTGCCCTTTCTTTTATCCTTCCCATTTTTGGCTTCCCCTGACTCTTTCTGTTTGTGCGCCTGAACCGTTGTTAAGATTCCTGCTCACTCTCCAGGTCAGCTCTCTGGTTTCACTAACGACTAACTTAATGTTCTAGTTGCTCCTAAACCTTCACTCTCAACTAGTACTGTTCAATTTGCCTGAGGTGATTTGAAAGTACAGTTTTGTGGGGATGGTAGAGAAAAATAGTGTCTCTCTTTTAAAATTATTGTTTAAAAAATAAAAAGTAAAAAAGCCCTAATTGACAGGACTCCTTTCAATAGACTGTTTTCAGCTAAAGTGATCTGCCAATTTCCTACCTTGAGAAGGGTGAAATGGTGACTTTCACTGCTGGCTCCAGAGCTCTTATTCACTGGACTAAAATCTGAATTTCCTTATTGATCTCAACAACCAACAATATTTTCCAACCATTTCTGATACTGAGCTTGGACTTTCAAAAATTTTCACTTCTACTAGAGCTTTCTTCTTAAATGGCTGAAATTTTTTAAAACACTAGTTAAACCCTGTAGTTAGGAGTTTTCAAGAGGAGCCACCTAAAGAGGTTTATCCAAGTCCTACATCGATCATAAGAACAGGATTTGCAGGCAGATGAACCTGAAATCTATACCTGTCTGGCCATTTACTATCTGCTTGAATCTTAAGCAAATTATTCTCTAAGATTTCTTCTCATTTGAAAATGGATAAGGCACTTCACAGAGTCACATTAAGTAGTAAATGAAATGATATATTTATATAGTGATAAGTCATACTGGGTTTTGATGACTATTGGTTCTCTTCTCTTAGGCTATGGCTTTAGGATTCATAATCCTACATTACATTTGTTTTCAGCTTCTTTTAAGATAATTATTCAAATAATACTATTGTGCACTTAAATATTCTCTGATCTGCATGGCTCTCCATATGTTGGAAATAAACTTGGTTTTGATGAGATTTAGGGTCTTAAAAATGTCAAATGTACCTGATTCTATATGTGTATATCCTAAACTAGCACTGATGAATATACAGTGAATTGCTCTGATTTTTAATTAAAGTCTTGACTGTCAATTTTTATTAATCATTTATTGAACTGAAATTTCTTATTACAAGAGCATAGAAGGGCAGTAGAAATCAACATCTCCTAAAAGGCAGGATCTCCCAGTCTATAAAGTACCTGATTCAAAGCCAGCATTAGGGTTGCTAGGCATGTTATTAACATCTTCAACATTCTTTGTATTATTCCTTTCTTTAATAGGAATTAAGAATTATTTCTAGCTTATAGGCTTAGCATGAGGATTAGATATTATGTTTAACAAATGGTAAGAATAATCATATAATGAATGCTATTGCTCAATGATAATATTAATATTTCCACTATTTTCATTTCCTAGTCTAAGCCACAAAATATGAATATTTTGAGAAGGTATATTACTTATTAGTAATTTTTAGATCACTGTGCCTAGAGTAAACCACTATTCGTGGACATTTCTATACATCCAGTCTTGTCTGATAAACATCTATCTTTAAATTTCCAAGTTTTCACCTCTTCTCACATAGGTCCTTCATAAGCATCAGAAAGGAAGAAATTTGTTAACTTATGTTAAATAAGCAAACCAACCGAACAAAAAATGTAAACCCAATCAATTCTGAAATATCTTTGTCCAAGGCAAAATAATGCAATGGAATTTTTTCTCATTCTTTACACACTTCTTAGATTTCCCTATTCTAACTTTTTCCTTTACTCCAGGCTATTTTTAATGCTACAAGGATCAGAGAAAAGTGAAGTATGTGAACAATAGGAATCGATTCAAGTAATTCCTTCTCTCCTGAATTCTCTTGCCTAAATTGGTTCTCTGATTCTTTTGCATATTTCAGCAAAATAATGACAAATATTGGAAGAATGATTAAAGGAACTGTTATGAAATTATTAATGGGGAAAATACTTGGAAACAAAGAAAGAATCAAGTTTAACTTCTCTGAGCATCTTTTTGATACCTCAAAAACCTTTCTAAATTCTAAGGAGGAAGAAAGATTATTCTTTTCTTTTAGTTAAAAAAAATATATATATATAGCAAGCATGTCCATGCTGAATTGTGGTTTGATGGAGGAGAAAGACAACTAAGAAAGATGTTAGGAGACTGAGTTTCTAATCCCTCATGTAGCCTTGGGTATGTTGCTAAGCCACCCTATGCCCTTTGTGTTGTACAGTGAAGGATTAGATTTTAAATCTAGGTTTTCTGTTTAATAGTAAGCTCTTTGGTGAGTTCCTCAGCTTCTATAAACTGGAGTTTCTCCATCTTTATAGTGGGGGTAATGATAGTGCCTTATAAGGCCAGTTTAGGTACCAGTGAGATAATTCATTTAAAACACTTGGCCCAATGTGTGGCACATGGTAAGTGCTTTATGAGGGTGGTTGCTTGAGTTATGTTTGTGCAGGTTGTATGGTCTGTAGTCATTTGGGGCCCCTCAAATGATTATTTGTAGCACTTAATCAGGAATGAAGTATGGTGAAAAGGAACTTTAAAAGAAGCATTTCTCGGGAGGCACTTGCAGGTCAGTGGGTAGAGTGCTGGCCACATACACCAAAGCTGGTGGGTTCAAACCCAGCCCAGGCCAGCTAAACAACAATGACAACTACAACAGAAAAATAGCTGGGCATTGTGGTGGGTGCCTATAGTCCCAGCTACTTGGAAGGCTGAGATAAGAGAATCGCTTAAGCCCAAGAGTTTGAGGTTGCTGTGAGCTGTGATGGCACGGCACTCTACAAAGGGCAACATAATGAGAGTGTGTCTCAGAAAAAAAAACAAAGATTTCTTTAGACAGGACACATAATTGGGTTCTAACTCTGGTTGTCCTGCTATTTATGTGACTTGGGTAAACTACTTCATTGATCAGGGCACTTATTCCAGTTTAGAATGTAACTTGCATCATAATTTTTATTTTTATGTTATTATAGAGGTATGGCATAAGTGTGATAAATTGGTTCTTAAAACTTACTGCTTTCCATATCTGTGATTTAGTTGATGCTGGTCGGGTGAGACCAGGAATGCCCACTGTATCTGTGACTAGAGTAAATGAATGACATTTCAACATGATCAGCTTAATGATGCTGCTTCCAGAAAGGTATTATGGAGAATAGTGAAGTGTGCCTGGTGTCTGTAGTTGATTACAGGAAGCTTCTGAACATAAGCTTTGAGGTCTTTGAATACTTTAGAGCAAGGGGAATGATGATAAGAATAATATAATTTGATTATTGAAAGTAATATAAACAGAAAGTTCCAAAAGCTCAAGCTTATACTTGATGCCAAAGCATGATGGATTCTAAGTGCTAGAAGAGCTATAATTTGTCATAAACTGATGTTCGAAAAAAAATTGGTCAAGTTTGTCCTTTATAGTATAAATCAAAGTGCAGATGTGTAGGCAACAGCCATTCTTTTAATGAAAGTCAACGGGAGAGGTGTCTCAAAAGAGGGTTATGCAAGGGAGAAGAGAAAGGTGTTGCAATCCACAGCCACTGCAGAAGCCACAGGACAGTCTCTGACCTGTCCTCATCCTACCATTCAAGGCCCTCCGCGACCTCACCCCCCTCTTACCTATTCAGCTGCATTTTCTGGGTCTGTCCCCACATCCTCCTCTGCACATCCCTTGGTGTGTCCCCCTCTCTGGCTTGTTTGGCTTGCGCCAGCCAGCCAGTGTCTGCCCTGTAGATCAGTTGTAATTGTAGCTGCCCCATCTGCCTCTACCATGAGATAAAGTCTGAGAGTGATTCTGAAGTTCCTTTCTAAACCACACATGCCCTTGGGGAAGAATGTAAGACAGGAGAAAAGTGTTGACTTCAAGGTCAGGTAGATGTGAGGTCAGATGCAGGATTGGCCACCTACTGCAGCCAAGACCAGATCTGAGCTTTGATTTCTTCACATGTAAAGGAGGGAAAATTAAGCCCCCTGTGAGGACTAGATATGATGGCATGCGCAAAGCAGAATACTGGTGTGTGTGTGTGTGTGTAAATCTGAGTTCCTTTCCTTCCTTACCCCACCTCACTTCCACCCCTCCAGTGTCAAACTGGTCATGGTGTCAGGAAGGACCTTGCCCCGTCCTTTCTGACTCCTTCCTCTGACCCCAGTTCCACTGGAGCTGACTTCCCCTGCAGTGACATGTGTTTCCTGGACTTTTGGTTTTACAACCTTCTCCAATTATGATTCCCAGCATGCCCTGAATCCCCAAGTATCCTCAGCACCTTCCAGCCTGGTGGCCTGCACAATGATCAGCCGCCTCTGACAGGTCTGACCTTGGAAGTCACTGGCTGCAGCAGGCTGGCTCCCAGAGGGGCTGGGTGGCCAGTGCTAATGTCGTTTGTCTTTGATGTGTGGCAGCATCATGTTTGGTAAGTGGAGCCACAGTCAGGTTTGTGTGTTCTCCTCCTCTGTCCCCACAGGAAGGCCAGTGACTTCCCCAAACACACCGGTAGACATGCGAGAGTGTGGATGAGCTTAGGGAGATGTGTCATGAATACAAATTTCATTCTGTGCAGAATGACTCTCATTAAAAAGGAGACCCTAGTCATCGTCTAGCCCTTGAACATGGACCAGATTCCTGAACCACAGCTAGCCTCTTTCCTCACAAATCCAGACCTGGAAATAAACACACATACAGGATGGCCTATCTATTCATTCCGTTCAAACGAGAAGACCTACGGTTAGAGAGATGGGAGCATGATTTCACTACCATTAACAAAAGCCAGAATACTACTGGGAATATGGCTTTTCAATCTAAAAATGACCCCACCCCCCACTCCATCCAAAGGCAAAGGACGATGGGATTTGAGCAGGAAGGACCATCCTCTGGGCAGGAAAGCACCACATAAGGGCTCTTCACATTTTTCCCTTCAGCTGCACAAAATTGGAACTGGTATTATGTCTTTAGGTGCTATATACAGAGGAATTCCACCCAAATTTCTCACCGTGAGGTGTAAATTATTCATGAAAGATGAAAATGTACTAGATACAACACTTATATAACTTAGCCTTTCCTCAGAGAATCTGCAAATATATTTATTAATTAAAACCTCATGGCAGTCCTGCAAAGCAGCTGCTTCTGAGGCAGGAAAAGAAAAGGTTTATTGTTCTCCTATTTTCTAATTTCGCGAAGAGAAAAACTAATCTGCCTCTATATTGCTCCCATAGATAGAAATCCACCGAAGACAGACGGAGCACCACCCACCTCTTCCTCACTTAACATTCTGTTTTTACCTAATAGATTAGCAAGTCTATGGATTCTGATGCCCCAGCCATGCCACACAATGGACTTTAGACCCAAATTGCCACGCAGCCTTAACTAATAGCGTTAAATGATGCCATTTCTTAGTTTTAATTTGTTTGGTCAAAGCGATGCAGAAGGGTTCAGTTTCAAGCAGCCTCTTTCTCCCTCTGAGCATAGGTATACACACACACACATACAAGTGCACACAATCTCTCTTGACTTCTTCACAAAAGATTTGACATGCCAAGTCTGCCTCATGTGGCACAACCAGTTTCATCACCCAACTGACACCACCCACCCCCAGAGTTAGAAGCTACACAAAAGTGAAAGGTCGCTAAACAGCTTCAGCAGGAAAATGGGCAAGAGATGCTGCAGCCCAGAGAACTATTTACAAGGGCTAGATTCCGACAGTTGCTGTCTCTGCTTTTTTGGAGAACAACCTAGTTGGGGCCCAGCTGCTTTCTGTTCTGTTGCAAGGAATGAGCAAATTGCGAGGAAGGAGCATTCACAGTTTGCTCAGCCCTGCGCAGAGGCCACTGCACCAACCTTCGGGAGCGGGAGATGACAGGAGCCTGCTCCTCCCACATGGGGGCCTGGCAGAACCAAGATTTTCCTTGTGAAACAAACCCAGGCCCCATATGGGTCAAGTGGTGAATAGTGGGGAATGTTTAATGCCTCCTACATTTGTCTGAATATAGTCCCGACAGATGGCATTGAATAATAGATGTTTCATAAAACTCTGAGATGAGAGAGGAAGTAAAACGCTACCTTACCTTCCTAGCTTTCTTAGTTAGTATAGGTGGACTTATTTATCCGAGAACCTACAGACAAATAGCTTTGAACTTGTCTTCGCACTTAAAGGTGAGAAATAAGTGTGGTGCCTTCAAGTTTTTCTCTTTCCTTTTTGGTACATGAGTGCAGGCCAGATAAAACATAAAACGTATGAATCTTATTACATGTAACTATTTTGTCTTTTGGATAAGATATTATTGAAAATGATCATCACATACAGTAAACTTGTATCAGGCATGTCTGAAAAATGGGATTTTCTGACTTACCAAATAAGCCAATAAATAGGGGGCTATGTGTGTATATTATTAACTGATTTTCAATAAACTCTCCCTAAGGCCAACTCTCTATTGAATGGGCTGGGTTTTTAAAATTTTTTTTGAGACAGAGTCACCCTGAAAGAAGGCTATGTATCATAGCTCATAGTAACCCTCAAACTCCTGGGTTTGAGTCAACCTCTTGCTTTAGTGTTCCCAATAGTTGGGACTACAGGCATCCACAGTAACACCTGGCTAAGAAAGGACTTTCTCTTTGGAGAAAGGATCAGAAGATGTGACAAGACCTGGAGGTCATAATTTTAAACACAAATTGCCATTTTTTGGAGGTGTGAGTAAGAGTTGGTTAACATATTGACTAAAATATGATCTGATTTCATTGGGTTTTAAGGCACTGCTTGGGATTCTCAAGAAAAACATTCCTAATGTCTATATGTGGGATATTTTTTCCCAGGACAGACCCATGAACCAGAATGAAGGAGAATAATAATCACTGCCACTGCCCACAGAGGTCTGACCTGGAGATAGGGACATATGTCCTCACTCCATATCTGAAGGCACTTCTTTCCATCAGAGGCCTGGGCATCTGTGAGCTTCTATATAGCTCTGAGTTCTCCTTTAGATAGGACTGAGAAGCTGCACATTATGGTGGACTCAGTGGAGGAATGTGGCCAGTGGGTCCACCCAACTGCTGTCCAGGAAGAGATGGGGTCCAGGTCCCACAGAGGCAACTTCCTGAAGTTAGTTAGTGCTTTACAACAACCCAAATCTTTCTCCCTGCCACGGGACATTTATTTGAACAGGTTTTGCCATAGTATGAAATCATTTTTATGCTTCTCTCTGGTTATAAGTAACACTCCCTATGTGATGGGCAAAGGCAAGATAAAGTAGGCCACTTGCCAGCTGCCACTGTCCCCATTTAGGCTCTTGTTAAAACCTCTTAATGGCCTTTGCAGACTCTCCCGCCTCGACTCCATCTGCTCACTCTTCCTAGAGTTCATTCCCATTACTATCCTGCTTGAAAACCCTTTAGTGGCCAAATGAGGGCTAACTAAACCCTTGAACTTGGTCTTCAGGTCCCACACAACCAGCATCAAACTTACACTGCAGATGCTCTGACCACTCTGAGAGTGGTAGCTGTTCTCCAGCTAAAATCAATACATCCCACGTGCACTTGCCTTTCTATTTAATAGGGATATTTTAAAGTTTAAGGGATGTGCAAAGTCTTTGTAGAATATAGAGGACCAGAAAAGTACTTGCATCCAGAGGAGAGGGAGGCGGATGTTCTGGGAAAGATGCTGAGTATAAATCGTATTCTAATTATGCCTGTAAGGATGTTATGAACTAAATTGAATAATCTCTGTATTAAATGAAGAAACTAAGATTTAAAATATATTTATTTGGAAATTATTTTCTCCTTCTTTGAAATAGAATGTAAGAATGTAAGTTTGAGTAAAAAAAAAAAACTAGAGCAATTACAGTATAGAGTACTATAATAATTAAAAGTACAGGGATTTTAATTTGTATTCTTATTGTATTAAATAATAGTTCTTATACTCTGAAAAATACTAGGTGATCCGTATACTGAGCTGTTGGCCTCTGCCTCTTTTAATGCATAATCTAAATTAAATTTGTTTCAATATAGGCATCCAGATTTACACAAGCTGGTCCTTTGAGAGTGGGCTGAAATTGACTAATTTACATGTTAGCATTACTCTCCCCCCATTTTCCTTGTTAACAAGATATTTGTGAGATGATTGGTAGAGGTTAGAAGTAAAGTCTATGACAAAAGAAGCCCATAAACCTGCTTTACTAAGATGAATAGCTAATTCTTGCTAAGGTTATCTCCAGTCTATAGAAATTACTAATAATTTTCACTAGTTATAATATTACACAGAGTCATTGAGGCCACCTGTATGGTTTCTAAGCATGGCCAGTCTATTTCACATAGCTAACTTGAAGCTATGCCCCAACTCAGTTCATCTTCCCAGTCTAGGATTCCTGTTATCTGAGCTGTGTTCGCAACACTACTTCATTCTCCCCATAACCATAGAGCTTGTTGTTATTGAGCATCACTTGAAAGATGGTTTTCTTGGAGGGAGAAGTGAATTTGTGTCTTTATAATTATGGAAAGAGGCAGTGGATCATGGTGGTTGAGAGAAGTCCTCTGGAGCCAGACTTTCTAGGTCTGAACCTAGACCATTTATTAGCTGTGTAACTGTGAGGTAGTTAACCTTTGTTTCCGTTTTACCATCTGTAAAATGGAGATGATAATCATTGTATCTATCTCATAAAATTATTGTAAAAATTAAAGGAGTATTTCTATATCTAACTGCCCTCTTTCATATGTCATATAATAGAATATATATTCTGGGAGAGAGGCCAATTAGAATCATACCTAGTGCAAACTAAGTTGTTTGTAATCATACTACTATTATTGTTAGATGCAATTTTTTTCTTACAGCCCAAAGATCTTAACTATATCTGGAAATAGCTCTTCATATTGTATTTTGGCTTCCATATCTATTCCCAGAGCTAAACAACCATAAAAAATGCTTATTTCCCATATGTGCTTGCATTCTGTCTTTATCTAATCTCAAACTACCCCTGTCTAAGACCAGTAAAAACTTTCCTTGGTGGCACCTTGATTCACTCTGAGTAGAGAATGTACAGATCTGTTGCTTATTCAGCTTGGCTCACCGTGGGGTAGCCTGTAAAGAGCACTGGACTCGGGAAGTTGACATGACATGTTTTAACCTATCCTCTTTCTTCTACGAATGACTTGTCTAATTACAAATGCCTATGAGATTTGAAACATTTGAACTGACAGTCTAAATTGATGAAATCAACCGAAAAATTGTCAAAACTCTACTGCATTTTGTGTTAAAGACAGATCATTCAATGAAGAGAAAGAAGACAGGATGTTTATCATTTACTGAACTCTGGAATCATCAGCCCCACTTGCCATTCCATTGGTGTTTACCTTTATAATTTCAGGTTTGGGGCCTAAAATAATAGTCATAGACACATTGGCTTACTGAATCTTAGACCTGGAAGGACCTTCAGAGGTCTCCTCGTTCTAGTCTTCCTTTTACAAATGACAAAAATGAGATTCGTCGTTTTTAAGCTACTTACATAATCCAGACAGATATGATCTGATGTGAGTTTAAACAGTCAAACCTTAACAAGATGATAGCTTGTTATTTCACAGTCATTAACAAGCTTGAAGTTTCCTATTATTGAATGCTAAAGAATTCCCAAGTTCTTTTATAGGTGCATTGCTCTCTGAAACTTGTTGAAAATACATGAAGAACATCATATCCAAACATGTATGTTTAATACAACTTTTTGTGTGTGCTTTTCATGTGCAAACAGATCTTCATCAGGAATTACTAAAAGATTATTTTTTTTTTATCATTGAAGTGTAATCCAGCAGCAATGATTATATCTGATAATTGTAAAACACAGAATCTGGGATTCTTGAAGCTACTTTAATTACATCTGTTTGGATTAAATTAAAGTTGAACTTCAGATAAACTTGTAATCAAACAAGTTGAAACTTCAGTTCAACTTGTCACTTCCTTTACCAATCATGCCTTGTTTTAAAGAGATATATTTCAGCTTCAGACTGTCCAATGATTCCTACCTTTGACTCCTGACACCCATATACAAACCTACATATACATATGTAGTCTCTTATGGTTTTTTTCTACCAAATGGAACCAAAGGATCACTAGGCTGGAAACATATATATGACCCGTGGTCTAATATTTATCGTATTATAAAGGAATTTATCCTTAAGAATTTTACTCATCTTGGCTTTCTTTCCTTTCTTAGAAAAGATCTCTAACTATCCAAAATGCTCAACTTACCATTTGGTGTAGGTGAAAATTTCACTAAAAAATACTACTATCCTGTACTTCAAGCTTGTTTTCTGATAAAGGGACTCTGTAACAAGAATTGACATCAGTTTTTGACTGACTCAAAAATCACATGAACACAGTTCATGGAGGAAGGGCTTAGATTTATGAGAAAACATTATCCAGCTTCTCTATGAAGAGTCCGTAATTAAACCGAGGAGTTTTGGCGCTAATAAAGGCAAGATAATGAAAATGCTTCTCCTTACTATTCCTTCTTCTGTAGTTGGGAAGCTGAGCTGGCTTCAGAGGATGGATGCATTGTAATGATGGAAGTGAGTTTCTATTTGCCTCTGCACTGCCTGCTTGGCCTCTCCTCCCTCCCTCCTTTGACCTTCTCTGCTTTGTCAGATGCAGAGGGCACAGCTGGAACTCTCACAGAGCTTAACCTTCCTCCTGCATTCTAGTACACTCACTCCTCTCTTTGCAGTGACAACACCCACAGTCTGGAATTGTGGAGTCATTTGAACGTGGAAAGAAGCATGACTCAGCCCTTCTAGCCTGCAGACTGCAGTTTGGAATCTGCCATCTTATGTCACTTATGCCCTGACACAATTGCCCCCAATCTTTCCTAGTAGCTTTTCCCTTCCCTCCAGCCTACTCCTATATCAGTTGTCATCCTTTATTAACACGGTTGGTTTTATAAAAAAAAAAAAAAACCATGAAACAAAACTAAAAACAAAACCAAAATTGTTCTTTTATGAAAGGAGGGCATGCACAATACAGTCTTTTTCTCGGCGAGGTGAGAGTTTATGCTCACTCCCCCTCACACTGGAATCTTGTGACCAGGAGCATGTGTTTGCACGTTGGTAGGCTAGTGTCAGGGAGATAGTCAGCTGTGACCACAGAGTAGCAAACAGCTAATTGGCGGTCAGGAAGAAATCTTATAGCCATGGTGTTACTGGCACACACGTGAAACCAGCAGAGTGAAAGGCTCCTGCTCGGTTGTATCCAGCCTTTGTGAGCCCAGTGGCACATGACTCTTCTTCCAGGATGGTTTGGCTCTCAGGCCAGTATCCGAACAGATTGTAAAGTGGGAACCAAGTTTCGCAGAACCTAAGACCATGGTCAAATGCTAATATGAATTATTCAGGCCTCGAGTTTGACACCTAGGCAAAAGAGGGGACTTTCTAAAAGGAGATTTTTTTTTTCTCCACTCAGATGATAGGGTCTGAATGAACTGAATTCAAATTAAGCCAGTTCTGAAGCACCCAGGGGTGCATGCCTATGATTTTTACGTGGCAGTTCACAAACCACTGGATAGGTAATGCTGTACTAAAAGGAATTTAAGCCTGTCAGGTTAATTACACAATATTAGGTACGAAAACAAACAGTGCAACACAAAACATAGCTACATCATTATTGGCAGTAAATGTTAACTCTAAATAAGTGCAACCTGTCTGTAAATGCTCGCTAAAAACTAATTAAAAAAATAAAAATTTGATGGATAAACATGAAAAAAAAATTCTCACTGAGAATTTTTTTTTTAAATATCAGCACTCATTTAGAGTTTGGGATTCGTGAAAGAAAGCTTTAAAAGGAGCAAACCTGATTGGCTGTGGCTGTTGCTGCGAAGGGGACACTTGTTGCAGGAGTTGTTGCTGCAGAGACAGTGGCGGACGTAGCGCTGTGCATCATGGGTACTTTCAGGAGGGGACCATGGGAGCAATGAACAGGAGGGTGTAGCATTATGGTAATAGAAGTGGCGTTTGGCATGGTGAATATCAGAGCAGCAAGCCATCATGGGTTAAACCAGCAGATGGCATGCAATCACAATGCAAAGCAAGGAAGCATGGGAGAGAAATAAAAAAGGGAAAATAGCTTATTACAAGTACAATTAAAGGAAGTTTTAAAACATAATCAGTGATTCCCAGAAAGGCCAAAGCAGATTACTTTGGTTGATGTATTTATAAACATTTTATTGCTAAGAATAGATCCATTCCAATTCAGAGTCTATAGCGTAGGTAATAATGGTTGTTTCCAAAAATGTGAAAGGTCATGTCCAACGAGGCAAGAAAATACGATATTCACTTTTATTCATAAATGCTAAAACGTAAAGGCTCCACGTGTAGGCTTAATTTGGGATAGAATATTCTTTGGAATTAATTGTAGTTAAATTGGATTTTGCTTTTTCAGTTTGGGACTGCTTAAATAAAATGGAACAGTTGTACACTGTGGTTTATTTGGACCGATAAATGATGGAGCAAAAACCATGGCCTTGATGCAAATTCTAAACACCATTACTCTGAAATAGCCAGACAAATTTTGTCAATGTTTAATTTTCTTGACTCTAAGTAGAACGAATCCACATGTCCTAAAGACAGACTTTTGTATCAAGGCATTAAAATGTGTGAGGATAACTCCATACTATTAAAATTTAACAGCTAAGGGAATGCTGAGGTACAAAAAAATCATCACAAATAAATCAACACTTAAAATTGACAAAGATAATCAAAAAAGGCAGCTCAGATACTTGATTTCAAAATACATCCATTTATAATTATTAAAAAATAAATACTTCTGGGAAACTCTGATAACTCTAACACACAGCAAAGAGGAGATAAAGGCACACCACTATGAAACTTTAAAACATTGATGAAATTAGCCTGCCTCTCTGATCAAGTAAGCCCTTGTTATTCCCTTGTGCTATACCATATAAACTATAAAGAGAAACAAAGCACAAATCATTAAAAAGCAGACTCGTACTTGTGGTTTTATGTTTTTGTGGTGATTATTCTAGCACAAGAGGTCACATTAAAATCATCATTTTCTTAGATATACATTTTTTTTAAAAACCTACATGTTAACTCTAAAGCCAAATAAGCCTTCAGATCTACTATTTCCTAAAGCATTTCTCCAATCTCTGAAATAAAATTCAAGCAAGTGAAGGTATTGTACATCATATAAAAGACAAATAAAAAAGGTTGAAACCTACCAATACTGGTAGCGGGTGTCATGCACAAAACTGACCCTGATGTCATGCAATGGTGGGTGGAAAAAGTGAATAAAGGGAAAGAAACAGGTTAGCGGTTTAGAGTTAACATTCAAAGTGAGATTGAAGCACAACCAGAAATAAGTAGGGTTAGTTAACACAGTCTTTAGGGCCATTCACATTGTCAGTACAGACACAAATATATCTGACTTATTCAGCCAATATTATTCCAAGCTCACTCCTTAGACTTCTGTTCACACTTTCTATTCATATATATCAACATGAATCAAATAAGAATGACATGTGATAATGCCATATTGTCCTTCCTCTAAGACGTCAAAGTATTTTACAGACATTATCGGGTTAATCCTCCAAGATAAGAAGTGAGTATTTTACAGATGAAAAATCTGAGGCATAGTAACTCCTCCAAGGTCATGCGTAGTGTGACAGGCAGGTTGAGGCTAGCAAAAGAATTCTGCTCCTAAATCCTGGTCAGGTTTTATCTTCACAGTAGTATGCGGAATTTATTGCATTAAAAGTTTACTTGTTGACTGTAAAACTTTGATGTCAGCAACAACATGAAAGTAAGAACAGCAATTAATAGCAATTTGGTTCATATTCTCCAAATCAAAGTCTTGGAGGGCAGGGTAAGTGAATTTTAGATTACTGCTTGAAAGCCCAATATCATAGGAAAACTGAGATTCTTGGATGACCTGGGTGTGCATGTATATGGGATCTATGCTCTGAGAGCCACTGTAGTTATGGAGTAGTACCTAGCCATAAAGCCTAAACAATGATTTGAGGTTGAGGCAAGATCCAGGTAGAGACTTGTCATGGTTGTTACATGGTTGGAGGGGGGACTTGGGCAAAACTCCTAGGAAATCGTAAGTGGGTCGGTAAGAGGTAGGGAGGAGGGTGCTTAGAAACAGTCACCTGGCCTGAGCTGATTTTATTAATGTGCAGGAATTAGAAAATTCTGACCATGAATATTAATGTATGTTGTGGAGAACTGAAAAATAATTGTATTGAAAGCTTTGAGGAATTACCAGCTACTGGTTCAGTTCCATGAAAAGCAAGGTAATATATGGATTTAGACAACTGAAGACTAGGTATCCTGAGAGTGCCAGAAAAGTTTTAATGAAGGGTTGTCGCCTGTGGCTCAGTGAGTAGGGCTCTGGCCCCATATACCGAAGGTGACGGGTTGGAACCTGGCCCCGGCCAAACTGCAACAAAAAATAGCTGGCCGTTGTGGCAGGTGCCTGTAGTCCCAGTTACTTGGGAGGCTGAGGCAAGAGAATTGAGCTGGACGTTGCTGTGAGCTGTGTCACTACAGCACTCTACCAAGGGTGACAAAGTGAGACTCTGTCTTTAAAAATAACAAAGTTTTTAATGAACATAAGTGTACCCACATAGGGTTTCAGAATTGCCTTCTGAGATATTAGATGAAGAATCTGATATACGTAGGTCTTTATTTTCTCTGCTGAGCTGTTCACACCAGGCAACTTCTTTCCTGATCTACACTGTGATCAGGCTAACATTACCTAGTCAGGAAAAGTGGCTACTTTACTGGGCTACCAGGATTCTTCAATAAACAAGTGCCAATAAATCCAATTTAAAATGCACCCCCACACACACCTTTCATGACACCATATTTTTCTCCAGCCCTATTTCTCTCATCTTCACAGTCAAACTTTTGGAAAGTCAACTACACATACATTTTTACTTCCTTGTTCCCTTTTATTCTTCAATCTTCTCAACTTTGGCACTTATTTTTACCTCTTCACTCAAACCGCAAATGCCAGTCATCAAAGAACTCCATATTCTGTGATCAGTAGGCATCTTCACCCACTTGCTCTGACTCTCAGTAGCATTTGGTGCTCGCCCACTTTCTACGTAAGAAGCCACTCTCTTTCCTTAGATGTTTGACCTCTCTCTCCCTTTCCTTTATTTCTCTTACCTCCCTTTTATTTCCTTTGCTGGATTCTCTTCTTTCTCTGAACTCTACGTCTCTATTTGTGCAAGTTTTTCAGGACTCAGGTATGGGTCCTCCTTATTTACTCTGTATTTTTCCTGGTACATCATTCAATTCATGGATTTACATCTGTGAGACCATGGCTTTCATATTTGTGTATCCTGCCTAGACCTCTTCTCTGAGCTCCAGATCCTTTCAGCTCACTGCTTACTTGGTCTCTCTACATGGTTGTCTCACAAGTGTCTCCAATTTGATCTTTTTCACAGAATCTGTTTCTCCATCTGAAAATACTGATGGACATCACCATCTCTGTAGAGATCAAGTCCGAACTAAAAGTTATGCCTGATTCCAGCTCCCCTGGTGAAATTCTCTGCCCTGATTCACCAACAGGCCAGAGCAATCCTGCTTCCACAGTGCTGCTTGTCCACCACTACTGCCACTGTTCAAGGCCTGGTCACCATCTCTCTCAAGGCTAGGCTCTCTGTGATAACATCCAAACTGGTCTACCTGCCTCCATCTTTCTTCTTTCCTTAGTTTGTTTTCCAAAGTAAACCTTCCCAAATGCAGGCTGACCACTCCTCTGCTGGAAAGGATTTGGTGACTTCTCATTGCTTTGAGGATTGAGGTACCCTGTGGTCCAGGCTCTGACTATCCACCCCAGGCTGTCCTACACTTCTCTTCTCTGGCACCATGGTCCAGGCTGGTGGACCAGGCTAATTAAATGAAAGGTTAGCCTTTCATTTCTTTGAACTGAACACATCACACTTTTGTCCTATTTTTGAGCTTCCCATAAGCTGTCACCTTGGCCTAGAATAATCTTCATCCCACTCTTTTCATCTGACAGGTCTCAAGGTCTATGCCACTTCTTTACAAGTTGTTCAGTTGTTCTTTTAACGACTTAGCCCATGCCATTGAGTCAATTCTCTATTTTTAATATCATTGAATTCTTTACTTTTTCATTCATATTTTTAATATCGTTGAACTCTGTATACTTTTTCAGGTTGAGCATTCCAAATCCAAAAACCCAAAATGCTCTAAAATTCAGAAAATTTTCTGAATACTGACATGACCCTCTGAGGAAGTGCTCAGATTCAAATTTCACATTTTCATATTTGGGATGGAAAACAGGTAAGTGTAATGCAAATATTCCAAAATCCAAAACACTTCTGATCCCAAGCATTTTTGATAAGGGATACTCAACCTGTACACATAAAACATTTAATTATATGTTTTAAGGATATTTGCTGAAAATCCATCTTTCCTCCTCTCCTGTAAACTCTAGGGAAGCAGAGTTCCTGACTGTCTAGGTCTATGGGGGCACATAGAAAGAGGTCAATGTATAAAAGGAATATTCTTAGCCATTGGAAAGAAGCATGCTGGGAACAATTTGTTCCTAAAATTTATTGAAGTATCAAGTTTGTGAATGACTTTATTTTAAAGTCATCCATGGTTGGATTCAGAGTTACCCTTTCAAAAAATCCACTTTTATTTTTTTTTACATTTCAGCGTGGAAGGCTTTTTTGAACGGCTTTCTTGAACGTCTTTCTTGTGTCATGCATGTGAATGTCATCAGAATTGCAATAATCAATGACTCCTACAGCCACACTGGGCTAAGATTAGTTACGCCAATTTGGTTTCAGTCCTGGATGTGGCTGAAATGCTCAACCAAGTTAATTCAATGAGCCTCCCTCTCCTACTCGGCCAAATAACGACGTGAATATTGGAAACACATAACTGTGTGTTTGGCTATGCATGGCTTTCATACTCAATGCCAGATTCTGGTCCCCACCTTCTTCGCAAGCTGCATCTCTGCCTTTTCACTCCACTCTTCACACAGACCCTGCAAGGAGTGTGCACTGTTGTAAAGGTACTACATCCTGTTCTTCAGATACATTCTTTCCATCCCCCCAACTGGGCTGCTCTTTCCCAGTGGTAAAATTTGCTTCTCTTTCACAGTCCTAAGCCAATATCTCCTACTTGGGAAAGTCTTTCTCTGTCTGTATCCTTCAGAACCACCACCCACTGCACATACTGAAGGTAGAATGCACTGTCTCCCTCTCCCTCGCTCGCCAGTAGCTTTGCTCAGACCCACAGCTGGTCCTTCAAGCTTAAAATGATACGTGGTTTTCACCTAGTTTTGAACCCCTATGTATTTCCATTACTGGCTCTGAGATCCCAGAACATACTGTCTGTTTAAGAAATGCTTGCTAAATTGAGTGGCAAGAAATACATTTTACTGTGGTTATGCAGACACAGTTTCCACCAAACACTGATAAATCTTTCTCCACATTGTATGATAACCTTATGCAACATTTATGATTTTTCATCATTAGGCAATATTTGGGCTAGTACTTTCCCCTGTTCTACTTATTCTGCAATTCCTTTATAGCAAAATAAATCATGGGAGGTTTCTGGGGGTTGCTTCTGTCCTGACCAGCTAATTCTATGAATGAAGTCTTCTCCAATGTTTTCTGCTTCACTTGCACAAATAGTTCGGCTCTCATATCTGTGCGCAAAGATTATCTGGATAATTCAATTAATTAAATATTCCACTTTTGCAGTGTAGACACAGCCTCAGTTTTTCCATCTGTAAAATGCAAATAACTATGCCTAGCACTACCAGAATAGCAACATCTTGAAGAATAATGAGGTAATGTCTATAAGAACACTTACAGTAACTCAGAATAAATCTGTCAGAGAAATGCCAAAAATTATTCTGCTATTTTTGAAAGCGTGTGTGGTTTTGCCATGTTCCTAACATAGCAAAGAAAAAGTATAACTACTTGGTTAAAATAATCTCTATGAAAAAAGTTAAAAAAAAGAAAAATCTCACCCACTGCAAATGTGCTAGGGCATCAACTAGGGTGATAATTATCTTTGCATGGTTTTGGAGAAGACTCCCATAATTTGCATAAAATTTTATATTAATATCTTTGCAGAGTGGAGGCAGAATTCCTAAAATTCAAATTCACGTGTGTCAATTGGTAGAATGTTAGCAGCCTATCCAAGCGTTACTGTGAATGACCTTTCAATAAAGGGCAACTTCCAGGTGAATATAAAATACTTTTCATTTTACGTTTATGATAATTGTTTACATAAAACATTTATAGAAAAATAAAAACTTGTTTAAAAAATAATGGGCCCACTATTTACCAAGTAGCATAGATTATATTTGAACATCATCACTTGATTTACAGAAAAAACAACGATGATTAACAAGGAATGATCGTTATCATCATCATCCTTTTTAAAATAAAGTCAAAATCTGGTTTAAGAGAAACAAAGTTTGAAGTAAAAACAACTTGAGCTAAAATGAACACTAAAATTTGCATTATGGCTTTAAGTGGGAGAAAGGCTATGCTCATTTCCTTTTAATAAAATTATTTTCTCTTTCCGCATTTAAGAGAAATGTGAAAATTTCTTAGAAGTTAAAATGCCATTTCAGAGCACAGGATCCACATCTTTGTCCACTATGGTATTTTTATCATGTAACAGATGGAAACACTTCTAATTCACCAAATTAAGTGGGCTAGGACCCACTTTTCTGCCTCCAAGGCTCACTGTATTGAGGGTTGCCAGACACAATTAAGCTGTTTCTAAGGACTCCACCAGAGGGCGGAAGTACACAACCACACAGCCAATGCAACCAATAGGTCCTTCATATAATACGTTTCATCAACAAAAATCAGGTCGTTGCATAAGGAATGTTATTCATTCTTGCTTTGGAAATATTTAAATGGGTTCAAGGTGAAATATTTTAAAGTGAGGATTCTTTCATTGATTCCACAAGTCAGCTGTTGTTGGACCGGAGTGTTAACTATGTGTTAGAGGGCTTCAGACTCTTTTACTAGGGTTAGTCCTTGGTTTCATAGGTAATCCCAGGAGAGGAGAATGGTATTAAGAATGGTATTATTATCCATTCTTCATAAAAGAAAGACTTGTCCTTTCATGCTTTTCCCTTCAGCTTACTCTTTCTTAATTTTTTTCTCTCAAAATTAAGAGAGAAAAATTTTGGTCTATAATGAAACCCTTGTAGGAACCACACAGGACCTTGAGGTAAGTTTACCTTGTAGTAATTATTTCACAAGTGATGTTTCAAATGCATGGCATATACAAATGCTGCTATGCTTTAGCAGCACTGGAATGTCACAGTTAAGGTTGTCAATAGGGCAAGAATGAAACCCTAATAAGTACTGAATTAGAGATTCCCTCTCCAGGTCCATGAGTTCATTTATTTTAAGCTAGATGTAAAAATGAAATAAGAAAACTAAACACTAAAAACCACTTTGTTTATGTAATTTATATTTTTACTATTATAAATATTGTCCACAGGTTACTAATTCATTTCCAAGTATAGATTTTATGCAAAGAATATCAAAGAAATATTTATTCAGCTCCCTCAGATATTAACTCTTGATATGCTATGGGATTTAAGGAAATGGATAATAACCTGGAAAAGTCCAAACATGGAGACTAGGACCAATAATCTCTTTTTGTTAAAATGGCTATTCCTCTGTGTATTTACCTTTGACTTACGTCATGGGATGAAGAATTTGACTTGGAAATGAAAAAGTCAATGGATGGTATTCCCACCAAGGGCTAAGTCATCAATTGTGTCTAACAGACTAAAAGCTGAAAACCACAGTCAACTTAGGGTGACTGCGCTTGTGTGTATATGTTCTCTGTGTGTTTGTGGTTGGGGTATAGGCAAAAAGTGGGGAGAGCTAATGTGCATTATGCTTTTATTTCTTCAGTTTCTTCACTATTATCTGACATTCTTTGCCACTTTTTAAAAAATTGACTTTTATCTCTCTCTCTCTCTCTTTTTAAATAGAACTCCGTGGAATCAACAGGTAGAGATGGGCTGGACAGTGTAATGTTATATCAGTTGAATGGGTTACAGGAAAAGTAGGTTCTAATCTTTTTGTCCTGAGTTATGCCACCTTGGAAAGTCACTTCTTGTTTAGGGGGCCTCAGTTTTCTCATCTGTAAAATAATCAACTGGGTAAAGAGATTACTAGGAATCCTTTAAACTCCCAGATTCTGTGATTAATACAATTGATTTCTTAGTGGAATAATAGAGTTAATGCACCATAGCACCTAATATTATCAGGCAGCAGCTTAGAAACCAAGGATAAGAGCGCTATATATTTGTGAACTTGGTGAAAGTTGAGAAGGATGAAGAAAGAGAGAAAATGGATATAAAAATATGAGTAGAGGATTGCTTTAATTTGAATAGCCTTTTTTTTATTTTTAGTGCTCTGCACAGAAATAGAAAAAAATGGTTAGTATTTATTGGAATTGCTATTTTTAGGTCATTCAGAGTTAACTACAAATTTCAGTTGTCCCACATAAAAAGTCTTATTTACATACACAATTTTACAGGGCTTGTGTAAATACAAGAAATCCAAAGCCCTAACTGCTCTCTGCTTCTCATGGTTTAACTCTGTCTCTTAACTCTATCAAATATTTGGCTTTAGAATCCTAATAGTCTTTAGCTATCATTCCAAGCAAAGTAAATATGTCTAGATAGCTGGGACAACAATGGATTTCAAGCTGTACTGTACCTTTAAAAGCAAACTAGATGCCACCAACAGCTATAAGAAATGAGAAGAAAGCACATGACCGGAAGGGCACGAGGGCACAGGACGTGGAACGGTGAGGCACTTACCTGTTGGGATGAACGCGGCATGTTGCTGCAACTGTGCGCTCGTGAGGGCCTGCTGGTAATGCAAGACGCTGGGGTTAAAAACCGCACTGGTCCCATTGCTTTTTTCAAGTGCTTGTCTCTTTGGTAAAGGATGAAGTGCACCAGGGGGAAAGGCCTAGAAATGAAGAAGTTGATAAGATATGTCTAACTTAAAGCAAACACACCTTCCGTGTCCACAGAGATTATCAATCGCAACATTCTTTAAAAAAAAAATGACAGCTAAGGAGATGCCTCTGCCATGCACCTTAATTTAAACAGCGGCAATGTTGAATGAGTGAGAATTTGTTATTGAGAGCAAAAGCATGATTTCTGTAACCCAAAACAGTAGCATCTCAACTAAGGAAAAAGAAGAACTATCAAGCAACAACAACGAAAAAATGGCTTCAGCTTTTAAAATGAGTTAAACTATTCTAAAGGGGGAAAGAAGCATTTGTGTTATTAATACCTATTCTTTGCTTTAACTAAATGGCAAGTGGTTTGAGTTTTAATAGGTTAAATAAGAATTATAAGGAACATTTTTCTGAGTCAAGTAATTTAAGTTTGCTTCACTCTTTTGGAAAAGGTATTAAAATTTGTTAGGATTAATTTATTTCACAGATTACATATGGAAATGAGATGGCTAAACACCTTATTGGATTTTTTTTTCCGTAAATTAATAATAATGATTGTTTGCAACCAATATTTTACAAGTAATACAAATCTCAGATGGTTCTCTGAAAAGCTACATGCAAAGCGAAAGGTGAAAGGTCAAAGTACCAGGTCTACAGTTGCTTCGAGAGGTCGCTTCATTGCTTTGGCAGTCGACTGAGTCTTTTAATAACAGGCAGCGAGCACATGATGGCAGTGGGCCAATGGGATTCAAGCGAATTAACATACAGGTAAACAGCAAGCAGAGGTGCATCATGGGAACGGCATTGCATTGTGGATAGGTGAGAAGGAAAAAAATATTCTGAATGCAATATACAACGTACAAAACACTAGGCATGCACAACAACAAAAATGTTCTCTAAAGAAATGAATATTACACCTTAAATTAGTATTGAAGCAAAAATGCATCTACTATACCTTAGTTAAAAGCATATAAGAGAGTAAAATATAGATGTTTGAAATTCAGGAAAGTTAATTAAAATAGCAGCTTGCATACACACCATAAGCATTTTTTATATTGCTTCAGAAAAAATGCAAAACTTTTAAGGGACATAGGATTGGAGAACTTCTGATAAGTTAGTTTTCAACTATAAAATAATGAATGCATCATGTAAGTATTAGGTCCCCAAGTTAAAATTTTTCATGAAGATAATTTTTAATTCAGATCTAGCCTAACAAAATGAAGTGGCGAACTGAGACAAAAAATTCAGGCAAAAAAATATTCAAACACAAGATTATTTAGGCAAAACTGTTTGAGTTTGGATCTTTATTTTTTGTCTGAATCATATGGATTATTGTCTCAATTCTTTTCTTCACTCTGCTAGTGTGCATCTTGCAACGTAGACCAAGGTTCCAAATTTACTGTCTTGAATTTCAATCTTAAGTTTCCAGAATTTCCCACTTTTATTCCATCATCTTGTTTCTAATGACTAACTTATCATCCATTCCGTTTTCTACTACATTTGAAATTATAATTTAATTTATCTCAAACAACTTACCTGATTTCACTAAGAAAATACCCTTTGAAAAGAGACTTTACTGCCCTCAGGTATCAAAGTAATTTCTATTTAGCAATTCTACTTGTGCTTTTAGCTATGATCGGTGAACAACCCCATTAACGGGAAGTGGGACTCTTAGCTAGAACAAGTACAACAGCTAAAAATCGCAAACAGCTAAAAATAGCAAAGAACTGCTTGACAGATTAGAAGTCCAATAATATCTTTAACTTATAACCATACTCTTTGGAAGATAGTTTTACTTAAACCACTGAAATAATAACAAATATGGATTGATTTAGACCACAATGAAAAATTTTCCTATTCTTTGTTAATTGTAAAAAAAAAATTAAAAATTCTATGATGGAATTCTGTGAAAATAAAGAAATTCAAAGGAATAGCTCCAATGCAAATAAAAAATGAAATACCTCTTTCCTATGCTTAGCACAATAGGTAAATCCTTAAGGTTTGTATAATAAATGCAAATACTGTATTCGAAAGGTCTGAGATAGAAGTTTGTTATTTGAAATAAAATGGGATAGTACTAAATCCTTAAAATCGGAGACAATTAATGCCATTTTTTTCTGGCAAATACAGGATGTTCATTAGCATTTGATGATTCAGGATAAAAAGTATGAAGTTGATAGGAGATAGAAAGCCAGGGAGGGGAAAAAGAAAGACTGGAAATAAAATGGAAAGGACTAAAGGTAGAGAAGAGGTGTAGAAAGTCCAGGGGAAAATAAAGGTTGGGAAGGCAGTTTTGATGGAGGACGTTAGACAATATAAAACCAATGTTGTGAAAGTCAGATTGCAAACTTTAATAAAAACAAGGAGCTAATAAGAAAGCTGCTGTGTACTAGATAATCTGTTGTGCAAGTTTGACATTGTGTAATTTCCATGATGTCATTTTTGTTTAAAATCTTTCATCCCTGCACAGTTTTACATTGTTAAGTAACGCAGGGCTTGTGTGTCTGTGTGTGTGTGTGTGTGGGTGGAAGGGGGTTTGCTTTGGCTTTTAGCTTAAATTAATCTGTATTAGCTAAAGAAGGCTACATAGCCTATTCTCCCATTAGCTGGGTGGTTAAACTCAAATTTTCTTTGGCCTTAACTTTCTGGCTCAATTTTTCCCTGCACATTTTTAGTCCTTTAGATTTATAGAATGAATCCACTAGTGGGTTGATCTTTCCCATCATGCTAAGAGAGTGATTATTTCTCCAAAGGCTGGGATTTATGAACAAAATTTTAATTTAACAAAGCATCATTTAATGAAGTGTCCAAGTAGAATAAGAAATAGTAAATATTACTTCTCAGGATTGTCACCTGGAAGGTTAATTTTCTCCCATTTCCTGCCTTAGTTTGATGAAACTTGATTTCCATAAAATTTCAAATAATCTAGGATTAAAAAACAATAAGAACTCTAAAATAAGCAGGACAGTGACAACACATCTCTTCCTACCACTCTTTGGTGGGGGTTTTCTTTATTATGTGCAAAGATTTTCTTTTCAAATAAAGACTGAGGTCTTGGAGGGTAGGACATACACATTGCATCTTATACACACTGTGAAATGTGTAGATTAATTTTTTAAAATCTGTGACGATGAATAATCATAATACAGCTTTTTATCAATAGATGATACTGGGGAATATGTTCACCTATGTTGAAAGATCTTCAGGGTTAGTATTATGGGCCTTGCAGGTCCCCAAACCCAGTGGGCTCTAGAAGCCTCCTTGGGCACTACAGCAGAGAAAAAGGTTCATTTTAATCATGCTCTCAGTATGTGCCAGGCCCTAGAAATCCACTCTTGACAGCCTCACCAACACTTCTGATCTGCTGCCCCTCCTGGCCCATCCAGCTTCATGTACTGGCTGATGAGTGGGAGGGGATCCTATGTGCAGCCAAGTTTGTTTTCTTTTCTGGCTTGAGAAACAATCCAACCATGGGTTATGGCAATCAAACCAAGCCCACTCCAGGCACTGTACGCAGAGAGCAAATCTGAGAGCTTGCACAATGCTGACAGCAATAATCAGAGCTGCTGTTTTAATAGAAAATAAAAGGATGTGGACAAGTAGGATGACGTTTTGGGTTCCTGTACAGATTTTCAGGAACAAATGAAACTTCTCTAGCCAATGGCAGCTTGTCCCATTTCTTTTTGCAAAATAGTTCTTTCCTGTGCTCCCCGGCTCCCTGTTTTTGGTATATGTGAGAAAAGACTGCTTATATGAAGATCAGACATGCTTTCTGTGTAATGCAACCAAAGAAAAGTTCTGTCTGGCTTGTTCTCACATGTTAAAAAATCTGGTAAGCATGACACTTGTGTTTTAAACGGTATTTAAAAGAATAATGCTCTAACAGAAACAAACGCCTCTTTTGTTAAAGCTTTAAATTCTTTTTAAGGGTCCAATTAATTCACATAAGGGGGAACTCCCCAGATAAAAATACAAACTGCAGTATGGAACTGATTTGGGTTCAAACTGGGAAGGGAGGTGAATGAAATGGGCAATGTCTTTGAACTGCAACCATCACTCTCATTTGTCCCTTTCAATAAGGTAATAAAAGAACAGTTTTTCTTCAGGTTCTGAAGAGTAATTCTTGCTACTGGGGTAAGAATACTTTGATTTCATCCAACTGCACCTTGGCTGGTTTCAAATGCACCTCTCATTTAACTCAAAAGACAATGACAGATTCAGTAATTTTCGTGTCATTGTCAGAAAGAACCTGGCTTTTGTTCTGAAACGACATTCCTTTGGGTCGTCTTTGAAGATGCTGCACGATCCTCTGACTTATCAGAACTCCAAATTTGGCATGGTGTAACAACCTCAAACTATGGCAACTAATGCTACTGGCATTGCCACAATAATCTTGGAGCATCTTTTTTTTTAATTTGCATTTTGACCAATGTAAAGAATGTAACATTAACATTCCTAAAGGGCACAGAGAATAGAGTTTCTTTGACTTAAAGCTATGCAGCTGAGGAATGACCTATCTCTGTAGATGGGCAATTCCTCCCTTATCCCCTTCAGAGCAGGCCATATACCAACCACCCTATTCTTTCCATGAATGCAGTTGTTCGAAATGATCTTCTAGGAAACAGGCAGATAAAAAAATCAGGGCTCAGACATAAGGTCACTATTAGCTGCATGGTTTGTTGCATTAACAGATACAAGCACATCTTGTTTTATTGCAATTTGCTTTATTGCACTTTGCAGATAATGTGTTTTTTTTTTTAAATAGAAGGTTTGTGGCAACCCTGCAACAGACAAGGCTATCATTGCTGTTCCCCCTTAGCATGTGCTAACTTTGTCTCTGTGTCACATTCTTACAATATTTCAAACCTAATTATTATATTTGTTATGGTTATTTGTGGTCAGTGGTCTTTGAGGTTACTATGGTGACTATTTTGGGGTGCCACAAACCATGCCCTTATAAGATGGTGAACTTAATTGATAAACATAATTGCGTGTTCTGACTGCTCCACTCACTGGCCAAGCCCCTGTCTTTCTCCCTCTTCTTGGGTCTCCCTATTCCCTGAGACAAAACAATACTGAAATTAGGTCAATGGATGCCCTTATGATGGCTTTTAAGTGTTCAAGTGAAAGCGAGAGTCACACACCTCGCACTTGAAATCAAAAGGTAGTAATGATGAAGCTTAGTGAGGAAGGCAAGTCAAAAGACAAGACAGGTCAAAATCGAGGCCTCTTGTGCCCATTAGCCAAGTTGCAAATGCAAAGTAAGAGTTCTCCAAGGAAATTAAAAGTGCTACTCAAGTGAGCATATGAAGGATAAGAAAGTGAAACAGACTTATTGCTGATATGAGAAAGTTTGAGTGGTCTGGATGGAAGATCAAATCAGCTACCACATTTGCAGAAGCCAAAGTCTAATCTAGAGCTAGTCTCTAACTGTTCAATTTTATGAAGTTTGAGAGAGTAAGGAGCGAGAGAGGAAAAGTTTGAAGTTAGCAGACATGCATATGTGAGGTTTATGAAAAATGGTCTTTCCACAGCAGAAAAGTTCACAGTGAGCAACAAATGAGAGGAGAATTTGCTGCAAGTTCTCCAGAAGATCCAGCTAAAGGGGGCCTTTAGGTTTTCAAAATACATGAAACAGTCTTCAGTGGCAAGAAGATGTGAGCTAGGACTTTTGTAGCCAGAAAGGAGAAGTCAGTGCCTGCCTTCAAAGCTTCAAAGGATAAGCTGACTCTTGTTAGGGGTTAATGCAGATGGTGACTTGAAGTTAAAGCCAAAACTTGTTTTCCATCTGAAAATCTTAGGGTCCTTAAGAATTGTGTTAAATCTCCTCTGCCTGTGCTCTAGAAATGGAGCAACGAAACCTGGATGACAGAAATCTGTTTACAGCATGGATTATTGAATGCTTTAAGCACACATTTAAGACTTACTGCTCAAAAAAAAAAAAAAAGATTCCTTTCAAAATATTACAGCTCATTGACAATGCACCTGGTCACCAGGAGCTTTGGTGGAGATGTATAAGAAGATGAATGTTGTTTTTCTGTCTGTTAACCCAACATACATTCTGCAACCCTTGGAAAAAGGAGAAATTTTTAATTTCAAATCTTATTTTAATTAAGAAATACATTTTGTGAAGTTATAGCTGCCACAGATATAGCTGCCATGATTTCTTCAATGGATCTGACAAAAGTAAGCTGCAAATCTACCAGAAAGGATTCCCCTTCTAGATCCCATTAAGAAGACGCATGAATCATGAGAAGCCAAAATATCAACATGAACGGGAGTGTGAAAGCTGATCTCAACCCTTATGGGTACCTTTGGGGGGGGGGTTCAAGACTTCAGTGGAGGAAGTCACTGAGGTATGGGGGAAACAGCAAAAGAATCAGGATTTGAAGTGGAGCCTGAAGACATGACTGAATTGTTCCAACCTCCAGATAAAACTAATGACTAAGGAAATGATTCTTATGTATAGGCAAAGCAGGTGGTTTCTTGAGATGGAATCTGCTCCTGGTAAAGTTGCTATGAATTTTGTTGAAATGAAAACAAAGGATTTAGAAAAGTATATAAACTTAGTTGATAAAGCCACAGCAAGGTTTGAGAGGACTGACTCCAATTTTGAAAGAAGTTCTATTATGGGTAAAATGCTATCAAAGAGCATCACATGCTACAGAGAAATATGTTGTGAAAGGAAGGGTCAATCAATGTGGCAAACTTAAGGTTATCTTAGTTTAAGAAATTGCCATGGCCACCTCAGTCTTTAGCAACCATCATGGTCAGTTAAGCATCCATCACACAAACGCCAGGCAAGACTCCACCAGCAAAAAAGGGTTATGACTAACTGAAGGGTCAGATGATGCTCTTTTTTTCCCCAACAATAAAGTTTTTTCTTGTCTTTTTTTTTTGTTGTTGTTTGTTTTTTGAGACAGAGTCTTACTATGTTACCCTTGGTAGAGTGCCATAACATCACTGCTCACGGCAACCTCAATCTCTTGGGCTTAAGTGATTCTCTTGCCTCAACCTCCCAAGTAGCTGGGACTACAGGTGCTGGCCACAATGCCCGGCTATTTTTGTTGTTGTTGTCATTGTTATTTAGCAGGCCTGGGTCAAGTTCGAACCCCACTGGCCCCAGTGTATGTGGCCAACATCCTAACCATAGAGCTACGGGCGCCGAGCCAACAATAAAGTATTTTTGAATGAAGGTATGTGCATTGGTTTTTCAGATATTGCTATTGCACACTTAATAGACTATAGTGTGGTGTGAACATAACTTTTATATGCACCAAAAAAGAAAAAAATTCTTGATCATGATATGAGCTTCATTGTGGTGATCTGAAACTCAATCTGCGGTATCTGCAAAGTATGTTTGTATTTGAGTTTTAGGGACTAATGTTTTTATATTCTGAGGGCCTTCTTTCATACCCAAGTGCCACAGATGGCCACTGTAACCCAGGCCAAGCTGCATCCTATTCCTCTGATGACACAGACAGCCACCACAGTGACTCTTGACTATTTTTTCTAATTACAACTGGTATAGAAGATACATTCCATTTTCTCTCTTGCAGCTTTGATTTTGGCCTGCAAGATGTAAGAACACGTCACTATAGATTTTCAAAGCCATGGTGTGGGCCATTCAGAGAAGCTGCCCTTAGAGAATGGTGCTTACCTTCCAAGAGGACCAAGGAAGGAGAGAGAGGGCTGCTGGTTCCTAAGTTTCTGGACCTAGACCTTCCTGACCCTGTTCTGTCTCTACCTTCTTTGGAGGGCACTGCATGAGCCAGGAAAGATCAGCTTTTTCATTTAAACTACTTCAGTTGGGTTTTTGTCTGTTGTGACCAGAGTTCTGACTAGCCCTGAAGATACCCCATGTAGCTAGTTATGATTCATTATAGAATATGAATTTTATGGAAAAGCACAGTCTTAGTGGCCCATCAATCAACACACCTATTAGAATAAGTTGGGGCTGGTCTAACAAGATTACAGTGAGAAACTTCTTACTTCTTAGAAGGACGAGACTTTAACTACGTGGATAGTAAAACAGATTCGACACCGGAGAAATGCATACAGAACCTCATGTGCTTTCTAAATAGTCCCTTTTATCAGCATTATGTTAACAATTTACTTTCCTCTTCTCTTCCCTTCTCTGAATTCTCAATTACAGTGGGTTGGGAAACTACTCTTACACTAGAAGCCCCAAAGGAGAATTTCTCTGTTTTTTTGGCTGACCCTCTTATGTGGCCGTGAACATCCTATCTATGTAGAAACACACACACCCAGGAAAACCAATGTTACGTCAATGATGAAAGAATGAGAAGGATGAGCAGAAAGGACACTTATGTGACAAAGACTATGAGAGAAAAACAGTGACACAGAAGAGTCAGTGCCCCAGATGCCTGGAAATAATGGAGATAAGTTGAGATGGGAATGGTGTCTAGAACCATACATTTCAGCCCAAGTGGTGATGATGCCAGGGCAGGCTCTGTGCCTTTATCTCTGTGTCCTCATTACTTATCCCAGGCCCCTGGTTAAACAAGCATTTGTGAGAAGAATGCTGAGTAATGATGAACTTGTTTGTGTGGAGACTACACTTGCATTTTGATCAGTTGTCAGTGTATGAGGTGGGGCTTCCCAGTGAGAACAATGCCTTTTTTAAAAATAATTTTATTAGATCATAATTGTCTACATTGGTGCAATCATGGGGCACAATGTGCTGACTTCATATACAATCTGAAATAGAACAATGCCTTTTTAAATTACACCTTTTATCTCTGAATCTAGCCTTCCTGAGTCCTCCTTGCCCTCCCTGGAGCCCACTGTGCACTTGGATTTGACACTGACAAGCATCAGTGCTCTCACTAAAGCACAAGCTCCTTGAGGGCAAGGGACCCTGCTTAACTTATTTATTCTATGGTCTCATTAAATGGGTGAAGTGAATGAATTCCTGGTGCCTGTCGCATACCAAAATAGACTTATGACAAGCTGGAGCGCTCACATTGAAACAAATTACTGTAGTTAGAAACTTGTATACAAGTAGTCTGGCACAGTGGTTCTCAAACTGTGCTGTGCATTTGAATCACCTGGGAGCTTCTAGAAAAGCACCATTGCCCGGGCCACTCCCAGGTACTGGCGAAACTTATTAAAGGTAGAGTATTAATGTCTTTATATAGTGATCAAGGAAATGCCATGAAGGATACCTGTAACAGTATGATCAAAATATTTCTGAATGTATATGAATCGTGCCCTGTGATTGTACCAATGTACATAATTATGATTCAATAAAATTATTAAAAACAAAAAAAACCAAACAAAAAAAAAAACCTACTATTGAGCCCTTCTAATGACTTCTTTATTTTATTTATTGTTGTTTCTTATTATTACTTATGATCACACACAGCTTACTATACTTTTAAACTGCAGAATTTTTGTCTGGCTCTTTCTATTTTCTATTGATAGTCTCTATTTGATGGAACGTTATCTTCTAGTTTTCTGTAACTTCTTTAAGCATGGATTCCTTTAGTTTTTAAAACATATTTATAATGAACACTTTGAAGTCTTTGTTAAGTATGACATCTGGAGTTTCTCATAGGCAGTTTCTGTTGCTCTTTTTTTTGCCTTGTGTGTTGCTCACAGTTCCCTGTTTATATGTCTTACAACTTTTTAGTTTGAAATTAGAACATTTTAGGTAATATAGTGTAGCAACTTTGGCTACTGATTGTCCTTTCCCCTCTCTGAGGCTTAATTTTATGTTTACTTGCTGTTTGTTTCATGACTCACTAGACCATTTTACTCATCATATACATCTCCCCTACACCATGACGTTTTTGGCATTCCTCCTCAAAGGCCCACCCTAGTACTGGCACACAGTTATCCTGGGATGACAGTGATTTTAACAAGGTTCTGTTTTCATGGTCTCTATTCCTGATCTGTCTGTTAAGCTGTTTCATTTGGTATTACTTTCTATCCTTTAGGCTCCATCGATTACCAACTGATTGCTTAATTTTTTTTTCTGACAATGCCCTGAAACATTAATTTCTGAGCAGTGTAATCCAATTAAATTTGGAGAGGGACAGACTTTAAGGTCAGTCTTTGAGGTTTGTTCTGTACCCAGGGGAAGTCTGCTTAGCTATCTCTTTCCTTGGTTCACTGTGGTGAACTAGTTGGCCATGGTTAAGCTTGTTCCTCTTAATTAAAAGGATGTTTTGTTTTTGAGAGCAGCTTAGGCTTAAACTTCTTCACATTCTTTTTCAAAAAATGTCAGTTCCTTTGTGGAGAGTTAGGAACTCTTTTCCTATGGGTTTCTCTCACCCAGGAAAATCTCTGGGCTATGAATGGGGCTGTATAGCCTCTGATCATCATCGGTTTCCTATTTAGGTGTAAAAACTCTGCCCTAAACTGGGTTAAGGGTGGTTAGGGTGCTTGTATTCTTGGCCTGATATGCCTGGGGTGGTGTTTATATCCTGTGTGTAGGAGTTTGATGGAGGAAGGAAGCTCCTGACATCTATCTTGACCACAACTCTTCAATTTGGAATTGGAGGGGATTAGAAATGCTGCTGGCCTGCTCCTCTCTGTGAGGCACCAAAAGCCTTGATTGTGAGCTAAATGGAGAGGATCCACCATCTTTTTGACCACTCACCCAGATGGAGCTTCTATCAAACTGAATAGGAAAGGAAAGAGGAAATGAGCCATGGCTCAAATGTCACAGATTCTTGGTGTTCTTACTGACTTTTAGCATATTTTATTGAATAAATATTTCTTTATTTCCTGAATAAATATTGCCTATTTGTTTCTTTATTTCCTGGATAAATATTTCTTTATTTCCTGGATAAATATTTCCTATTTATCTTAGGACAATTTCCAGAGACTTTAAATGATTGTTATTTCTTTATTTTTTTTAAATAGCTATTGTCAGCTTTGCCTTTTATTTTTCTTCAAGATGCACTCTATGTTGTCCAGGGTGGAGTAGAGTGGCTATTCACAGGCATGATCTTACATACTGCAGCCCCAAGCTCCAGAACTCAAACCATCCTGTTGCCTCAGCTTCCCAATTACATGGGACTATGGGACATATCATCATGTCCAATTCAGCTTTCTTTTTTCACTGGGAGTGGATCTGCAAAGATCTACATGCTGACATCCCATTATAATTTCTTAATAAACTGTCAAATTGTTTTCTGAAGTGTTGGTATCATTTATATTGTTACATTCCACCAGTTCTAGTTTCTCCATATTCATATCAATAATTTATATGGTCAGTCTCCTTCATTTTAGCCACTCTATTAGATATATAGTTGTATCTCATTATGTTTTTAATTTCATTTCCTGATGACTTAATGATGTTGGACATCTTTTCATGTGAGTACCTATCCATATGTATTCATTGGTAAAGTGCCTAATCAAAGTGTTTGCCCATTTTCAAATTGAATTTTTTCTTATTATTGAGTTTTAAGAGATGCTTTACAAAGTTTTTCTTCCACTATCTAGTTTGCCTTTTCATTCCATTAATAGTGTCTACTGGAAAGCCAAAGATTTTAATTTTGCTGAAGTTGAAGTTATCAATTTGTTATTTTATGTATAGTGCTCTTGGAGTGGCACAACAGCTAACAAATTTTTGCCTAGCCCAAAGTCACAAGCTTTTCTCCTATATTTTCTTCTAGAAATGTTATAGTTTTAGTGTCCCAACTTTAGTATATGATTCATTTTGAGTTCAATTTTAGATACAAATTTTAAATTGAAGTTCAATCTTTTTACATATTATTTCCAATTTTTCCAGCACCGTTTGTTCAAAAGACTATCTATCTTTTCTTTACTCAACTGCCTTTGACTATGGTCCAAAGTCAGCTAAATATATTTGTGAGAACTTGTTTCTGGACACAATTCTGTTTCATTGATATATTTTCGATTGTTGTGCCAATACTACACTATTTGATTATTGTAGTTTTATGACAAGTATTGTAATTAGGTAGTGTTAGTCCTTCAATCTTCTTCTTTTTCTTTTTTTTTCTTTAGAAGAAATTTGCTTTGGGGTCTTTTTCATATTTTCCTTGTCTCTACTTAACTTTTTGAACATATAGAATACAATTAAAATAACTTTTAATATTCTCATCTGCTAATTTTAACATCTGTAATGCTTTCGGGTCAGTTTTGATTGGTTGATATTTCTCCTCATTATAAGTTGCATATTCCTGCTTCTTTTCATACCTGGCAATTTTTTATTGGATTCCAGTCATTGTGAATTTTACCTTGTTGGATGCTGAATATTTTGTATCCCTGCAAAGCAGTGGTTCTCAACTTTCCTAATGCCGCAGCCCTTTAACACAGTTCCTGTGGGTCGTGACTCACAGGTTGAGAACCACTGCTACAAAGACTATTAGGCTTATATCTGAAACATAGTTAACTTACTTGGAAGAAGTTTGATGATTTGAGGTCTTGTGTTTAAGGTTTATTAGGTGGAAACAGAATAGTACTCAGTCTAGTGTACATTGTTCATTACTAATACAAGACTTCTGTGTATTCTACCCAATACCCTGTTAATCATGAGTTTTTCCAGTCTAGCTGATGGGAACAGGCATTATCCTTGGTCCCATGTGAATGCTGGGTATTTTTACTTCTAATCCTTTCAGGTAATTCCTTCTCCAGTCTTAGTAGTTTCTTCACAAGCATGTGCTGATCCAGACTTTGCTGAATACTTGAGGGAGACTCTTCTGCAGTTCTTTGGAATTTTTTCTTTGGGTAGCTCTCTAGTATCCTGTCCTACAAACTCTAGTCATCTAGTTTCCCCAGACTCTGTTTCTCAACTCAGAAAGACCATCAGACTCTGTCCATGTTCCCTTTCCCTGCACCATGCCTGGAAACTCTCAAGGACAGTGAGGAGGAGTAATTGTAGAGTTCACATCCTTTATTTCCTGGCTCATAGATCACTGTCCTTCAATGCCTGATGTCCAGTGTCTTGAAAAATCATTATTTCATACATCCTGTTTAATTTGGGGGTTTGTTTCAGGTGTAAGGGTAAATCTGTTACTCCATCTTGGCCAGAAACTAAAGTCTTCATGATTTAATTTTGTATGTTTATCTTTATTAAGAATGATTGCCTTGTAGGGTAGACTGGAAGGCCGGGGTTTGAGAGACCTGAAGTCAAGTGTGGTGACTGGCAGAAGGAAAAAAATTACCAAGCAGGTCTCTTCTTTTTACAGCCACTGCCCCAGACTTATGGCACAGATTGGTTGAAGCCTTGCCAGGAAGGACTTTGAATGGAGGCTCTGGCTGCCTCCTTCCTGAGGTGAGGCAACTATGGCTCTTCTCAGGCCTTTTTGATGTCCTGAGCACATCCCATTCCACTTCCTAATTTCTCACCTATCAGTAGGCAGGGATACCTGACAGCTGGTGCATGGTGTGGGCACAGATGGGCATTATATTAGCACACGTTGGCAGTCACCATCTTGACTGCCATCACCTTCTTGGTGGCTGGCAGTGACTTCTTTTTTTTTTTTTTAATAGTTAGGGTATTTATTATACCTAACAGATATAATATTTACTGCATAAACTTAAATTTATCACATCCATTTATCATGTAAATTATATTGCCTTATAATGCCAAACCTTCTGGAAATAATCTGTTTCAATATAGGAGGATGATTATATAAATTACAAAAGTAGTAATATTTAAGTATTTAAGTAATTTCTCAGGCCCAAAACTTTGGCTCCATCTTTTACCTCTTTTTTTTTTTTCTCACATGTATTTTATTATTCTTCATTACATTATTCCCCCTCACCCCCTAGTGATAAGACAAAATTTATTTACAGAAAAGAATACAGAAAACACTAAAGCTCCTGGTAGAGGGAGAGAATTCTAGTAGGGAGAGAGAAGCTCTCTCTGTTTCTCTCCCGGTCTTTCCCCATCTCCTCCTTTAGGCCTTTAGTCTCAGGGTATA
>CAUYON010160452.1:0-14528 GCA_963573935.1 Arctocebus calabarensis
TAGAAGAACTAGCCAGGTATGGCAGTGGGCACCTGTACTTCCAGCTATTCGGGAGGCTGAGGCAGGACGATTGCTTGAGCCCAGGACTTTGAGACCAGCCTGAGAGCAAGAGTGAGACCCCCATCTCTGCTGAAAATAGAAGGGAAAAAACCCAACTAGCCAGGTATGGTGGTGGGTGCCTGTTCCCAGCTACTCAGGAGGCTGAAACAGGAGGATCACTTGAGCCCAGGAGTCTGAAGTTGCTGTGAGCTGTGATGATGCCACGTCATTCTACCCAGGGCGATAGAGTGAGACTCTGTTTCAAAAAAAAAAAAAATTCTGGTTGTTAGCACTGTTCATCCATTTAGAGCAATTGAGGAATAAAATCCAAAATTCCATTTTTTATATAAACTATTTCGAAATTTCAATCCATTTTAAGTTCTAAAATAGTGAAAACAGGACAGACTCTGACACGATTTGTAATTAGCATTAACAAAATGAGCAAATGAATGTTACAAAATAAGTGTTCATGTCATTTGAAAAAATTTTTTCTTATTCACAGGCCCGTCAAGTGTCCCGGGTAATAATAGCTTCCTCATTGAATATAACTCCATATATGCAGGGATTGTTCTCTGTTTTCTCCCTGAGGTGTCCTTGGTGCCTAACATTTGTTCATGTTTTTAAGAGACATTTATGGAAAACCTAGTATGCCCCAAACCTTCCAGGTACAGAGAGCAAAGCGTTCAGTACAGCATGAATGATTCCTGCTTTTAAGGGTGTAGAGTTTAGGGTGATAAGTAGGCATTAAATCTGTTACCAAAATAGTTACAACAAACATGTAAGTTTGTTGACATCATGATTTAGAGTAAGGGGATGCTGGCCGCCAAAGGCTTCTCTAAGGCAATGATGTTTACGTGAAAGCTGGATGATGGCTGATGATTGGCCAGAGAGAGGAAGAAGATTGGCAGGATGGGTAGATGATGTGACTCATGCAAGACTGGGTACAAATTGGAATTTGTCCTAAGTACCAAGAAATTTCAGTGAAGAGTTTTGAGCAAGGAGAGATCCAAGTTACATTCTAAGAAGACCATCTGGCTGTGCTGTGGAGAATGGGTGGGAAGAAGTGGGAGTAGAACCAAGGACAAAAATTAAGGGGCTGTCATAGTGCTTCTCACAAGAAAATTGTTGACTTATTTCCCAGGGCAGTGGCAGTGGAAATGTAAGGGATGAGGGTGGCTGGGCGCAATATGTTCTGGGGGTCTGAGTTACAGATATTGGAGATGGTTTTGGTGTGGGAAAGAAGGGTGAGAGAGTGTGGATGATTGCTACCAGGTTTTTAGGTAACTAGGTGGGTCACAATGCCATTTATAGAGAGAAAGAAAGACTGAAAGAGTAAATAGAGGGTAGATGATCACAAGATCAGGCGTGGCTCCATGAAGCTCAGCATGCTTGTAAGACATCCTGGTGATGATGTCAGGTACAGAGATGAAGGCCAAGCGCTTGGGAGATGGGAAGAAGGCCCTTGTCCTCAAGGGGCTCATCTGGGCATGGTGGCTCACACCTGTAATCCCAGCACTCTGTGAGGCCGAGATAGGAGGAATTCTTGAGCTCAGGAGTCGGAGACCAGCCTGAGCAAGAGCAAGACCCCATCTCCACTAATAATAGAAAAACTAGCTGGGTGTGGTGGTGGGTGTTTTAGTCCCAGCTACTCAGGAGGCTGAAGCATGAGGATCACTTGAGCCCAGAAGTTTGAGGTTGCTGTGAGCTAGGATGAAACCATTGCACTCTAGCTTGGGGACAAAGTGAGACTCCATCTCCAAAAAAGAAAAAAAAAGAGATGTACTAGGCATGTCTGGTTAGGATCCTCAAATTTGGACATCATCAGTGTATACATGGTTTCTAAGGCCAGAGGACAAGTGAGAGTGCCTCGTGTGGTACCTCCAAAACTTGTTGGATCATGGGGATCTCGGGCAATTATTTAAAATACACATTCATAGGCTCTGCCCCAGACCCATAGAGTAAAAATTTCCAGGGTTGAGAAGCACCAATCTGTGTTTCTAGTAAGCACTTTCATTACTTCTTATGAGCAAATAGATTTTGAAAAAACAGTGCAAGACAAGCACATAGGCCAAATTTGGAAGAATTCCAGCATTTGAAGGTGTGGGGAGAAGGGATGGCTGGCACATGGGGACCAAAAAGGAGGCTGGGAGAACAAAGGGGGCAGCAGACACTGGGGGTTCTGCTCTCAACTCCTCTGCTGCAGACTGAACCCTGTGAAATGGCCTTATTTTATATTCTTACATTACCTATTACTTTGTGGAGACATCACTATCTTTTCTCAATATGAATTTATATGTATTTCACCAAATCATAAGTTATTAGATGATCATAATTGCTTGTGTTCTTTTTGTATTTAAAATATGTGTCCCTCAAGTAAAACGACATCCCCTGAGCCAAATAAGTATATTTTAACCTGTTGGAGAGTGTAGAGATTAATAATATTTTCTCTTTGCAAGTGGAAGCACCCCTGGAACTCCTTTTGCTGATATGGAATTTGACCATTACAGTGAGATGAGTTAAAATCATTAATAGCAAGTAAAATGAAGCTGTGGAGATTGCATGTGAGTTGCAACTTTCTTCTCTGTGAATTTCAGACTATTTTTTTTGTGTGTGTGTGTGTGTGGTGCTTTGCTTCATTTGCAAACAGCGATATTAGGGCTGTTCTTAAACACGACTCTGATTTTAAAGTTCTTGTTTCCAGCCAAGCTCAAGCCACCAAAAGGGAGAAGAAGATGCGTTTTAATATTCCAGTGTCAAAGCTGTAGACCACCAAGTTCAAGTCAGATTAGATTTTTCAAGATCAAGAGCAATTTCTGTAGTTATTTGTTTGCAGATTTGAATTTTAAAGGAAAGAATTAAGTAGTCTGAACTTACACACTACCGCTTCCCAGAGCTGCGAGTCTGTTCAAAGCAGCCTGAGTTTATTCTGGAAGGCTTCATGGCTCCATTCTCTGCCTTCACTGTCCAGCGTCTGTTAAGCGGAGGTGATTTCAGCTGATCTGTCTTTTCTCTCTGTGACATGCGTCTTCCTTCTTTTGACTCTATTCTCCCCTTTGCGTCTTGACTTATATCACTATTTTGGAAAGTTAGGATGTCAGCCAGAATCAAATGGTGTCCAGGAGATTTTTAAAATGGGATTTATTTAGGATGGTCATTCCAGTGGCAGCAAGGCCACCCTTAGCAAGGACCCACTGGCTACTTTTATGAATTTGGTCTGAATGCCTTGCCAGTCATGCTACATGTAAACCCATAAGAAAAAAGTTAGCAGATGGACGGCTTGCACTGACTCTGATATGTTATTTTCAATGCCCAGTGCATACTTCTCTGGAGGGAAATGTTGCCTTCCTGGGAAATCAAGGGGGGACAGTTAGAAGAGCTGGGTTTCTGTGCATCACTTCATCCAAGCTCACTTCTGTGCATCACTTCATCCAAGCTCACTTCTCCCGCTAAGGATGGAGTTTTAAATCTATATAGGCAAGAACCCTGCCTTCTTCCTTTTGCCTACTTCTCATGGCCAGTCTGGGCAGTGATTTCAAAATAATGAAGTTTGAATTCAATAGTGGATTGAGAACTCGCCTTTGAGCAACCTGTGTGTCGATGGTGAGGTTCACACTGACTGATGAAATTGGAATGTAATGAAATATGGGAGTGGATCGTCATAAGCTTTGGGGAAGAGCTAGTAATCAAAAAGCCATCTGGATTTCATGGCAACAGCTGTCCCTATTTAACCTTCAGCGTTAATGACTAGCGTTTCTCTTATTGGCTTCTGTACCTCCGGGCATCTCATTTACATTGTTTTCTTTGGGAAGAACATTATGTTATTTCTAGAACTCATTTGGCATTTGTTTGATCACCAAAGAGGTAAAGGAATACTTGCAGACTAGAAAAAGAGATCCTATGTACTACTACTGGTCTTGTTTGGCTTCCTGTGAAATTCCTGTCCTCAGGATGTGGTGGAACAGATGGGTGGACAGAGTGATGATGGCAGCAGGGCTGGATTAAGTCACAAAAATATAGGGTTCATTCCTGCCACTCCTCACCTCTGAGACTTAGTTTCTTCATCTAGTGAACTGAGACAGTAAATCCTCCCCTGCTCAGCACACAGGGGCTTTGTAAAGATCAGGGGGGATATTTGAGAAAGGGACTATAAGATTCTAAGATCTTATACAAATGTAAATACTTTTATTGAGATAGCCAAGCAAAGAACATTTCAAAGAAATTAAAAACTTGAAATATAAATAGTAGTATTAGTAGTAGTGATACTATGGGAGAAATTTCAAAAGTAGAATTAGCAGTAGGAGATATCAGTGAGCATCTTATTCATAGTAAAAACTGTTCTAAGTGTCAGTTTTCTTATATACATTTCTTTAATATTTATAATACCTTTGTAAAGTAGACTTTTTTTGCACACTCTGTTGCCTTGGGTAGAGTGCCCTGGAACCATTATAGCTTGCAGCAACCTCAAACTCCTTGAGCTCAAGAGATCCTACTGACTTAGCCCCCCAGGTAGCTGGGACTACACCACGCCTGGCTAGTTTTTCTATTTTCAGTAGAGATGGGGTCTTGCTATTGCTCAGGCTGGTCTCAAACTCCTGATCTCAAGGGATCCTCCCACCTTGGCTTCCTGGAGTGCTGGCATTCCAGGATTATAGGCATGAGCCACCATGCCCAGCCTATAAAGTAGATTTAAAAAAAAAAAAAAAACCAACACCATATAAGTTTCAGAGAAAAGTGAAGTAATTTGTCAAGGTCCCACAGCAAGTAAGTACAGGATAGTGTCAAACCCCCAAGATGGATATTACATCATTGAGTAGATAAAGGGGAATATAGGTTTTACCCATTTCCGATACCTCGTTTTTCTTCCTCCATGAAGGTGGTACTAGTATGTCCCTGATTTTATATTTCCATTTTGTGTGTTAGGATCTGGGAGGATACAGATTGTTGGGTCTCTCACTTCTCTTTGATTTCTTTTGTTCCCCCCACTAGAATGACAGAGAGAAATCATGAAATTGCCAAGATCTTACTGACCGGTTCAACTTATCAAACACACAGAGGACTAGTGATAAGCAGTGTGCATCTGCAAGTGTCCAACATAACGTGATGGGAGATAGGAAAATGCTTCTACCTAAAAAAAATAAACAAACAAAAAAAGAAAATGCATCTACCTGAGCAAATACTTTAAAGAGGCTGATGTCAAAGAAAACTAGGAAAGTGACTATGAAAGGCTTGAAAAATTTCAACTTGGTAAAGATTTCTGTTGCCAGTGGTAGAAAGGAAGGTAATATGATTTTTATGAAAAGTATTTGGAAAAAAATTATTTTTTTTTGAGACAGGGTCTTATTCTGTTGCCTGGGCTGGGTTGCAGTGACATCATCACAGCTCACAGTAATCTCAAACTCTTAGGCTTAAGTGATCCTTCTGCCTCAGCCTCTGAAGTAGCTGGTACTACAAATGCCTGACACTATGCCTGGCTACTTTTTCCAATTTTTGTACAGATGGGATTTTTCTTTTTTGCCCAAACTGGTCTTGAACTTCTGGCCTCAAGCAATTCCTCCACCTTAGCCTCAAAAAGTGCTGGCATTACAGGCGTGGGCCACTGTGTCCCACAGATATTTGTAAATATTATTAAGTAAATAGAAGACATTCAGATTTTTGATCCAGTAGTTCTATTTCTAAGCAAATAGTGTTGAAATGTAGATTAGATATAAATATAGTCATTTTGCTGTTTTATAAAAGTTAGAACAATGCCATGTTAAAAAATAAGCATTTTCATCAGTATATTTTCCTGTGATGAAATATATATTTTTAATATTATCTAAAATAATGCATTATAATTAGGTAGGAAAAGCAATATAAAAATACATACAGAATACACACGTAATTTTGTTTGAAAACACAGCAGAGAAAAAATACTAGAAAAAGCTATACCAAATTTGAGTGGAAATATTAGATTTAGTTTTGCTTTATAAGATAAGTACATTATATTAACTTGTTTTAGTGATAAACTTATTTTAGTGATAAACTTATTTTGACTGCTAATATAATTTAGTTTATAAGAATAAACTATTATCTCTAAAAAGAATTTTGCCTGGCATTTGGTTTGCTTTTAGGTAAATCCTGAGGTTGCTAGGCATTAAATTCTTTGACTGTTTAAAAGGAATATGTTACTGCGACTGCTTTCTTTTCACTGGATAAGGAATTCACACTTTTTCTTAATTGCCCAAATAATCTATGCTCGAAGAGATAATATTTTGGCAATCTGTACTAGTTGTTCCTTTCTTCAGAGTCATTCCGAAGGTAAATCCTTCAGGAGAACATTTCTCTAGCTTACTTGTTCATTATTTCCAGAGGCAAAAACTGGCAGGGCAATTTATAATTCAATTTTTGCTAAATCCGTGACACCCAATATATATGTCAGGCATTTCAACGGCAGGGTACTTTGGGGATAGGTGATAAATTGTACTGATTATAAGCACAAGCTGTGCTTCTAAAGCATCATATCAAAAAGAAGGTAAGTATTATTAGGAAAGTGTACTGCATCTTTAGACTGTCTGGAACTATCAAGGATAATCACTTCACGTGAATATATTCCCCTTAGTGCTATATGGCAAAATATTAAGGTTCTTACTGTGTTTTCTTAATAGCACTCATCTGGAAAAAGGACACTATAAGTTCACAAGCCTATCACAGGCTGGTCGTCTTCCAGCAACCACGGAGCTCTGGGCTGCAATAACTCATCCCTGCCAGAGCTCTCGCTCTACAACCCGAACATAGCTCCAGTCATGTGAGGGCTGTGTTGGTGTGTGTGAGTAGTATAAATATTATTTTATAATATAATCTCCTCTGATCTTCCTAAAGATCCTTCCAGGTCTTTCCCTATGTGATACGTGTGGCTTATGCAAAGCCAAGCCATCCCTTGGGCTATCTCCCAAGAAATGCTGGGAAAAGTGGACAATTGAAATATCAAACACACATGCTGCCATTTAGCCTGGCATTTCATTAATGAGTGAAGTAATTAAGCAAAGCAAACTGGTAAGTTACTCCAGATCCGAGAATAGGGAACAGGGAAGGGGTCCTGGAGCCCTTCCCCTCGAGGTCAACAGTTTCTGTTTAATCGGGCTGTTAATGACCCAGGGTCATTGTTTCCATCTGAGGGCTGTTTGTTCTCAATGGGAAGCAAGTTGGTGGTCTGTGAACAGCTTCTTATATGCAAACATACGGAACAGGAAATCCACTGATGCTCTCTGCTGCCCTGGTGCACAACTTAGCCAAAGCCATGCCTTTTGAAGGTGATGGCAAAGCAGCTCTGTCTCAGACAGAGCGGACCTCAGAAAGGAAATGTATTCCTAAATGGAAAAAGTTACACTGAAATAGTTGGCGTGAAATAACATAAGATTCATGAATCTTATGGTTCATGAATCCATAAGGTGGGATTTTAATTGGCATAGTTATTTTTTACATAAGATTCATGAATCTTATGGTTCATGAATCCATAAGATGGGATTTTAATTGGCATAGTTACTTTTACATGTGTTCATTTATTTGAACTTCAGAGTTCACATATGTGATATAGTCCATGCTGATGATAATATTTCAAAGTTTCAGAAACCAAAGCTCAAAAAGGTCAGGGCTTGCCTGTAAAATCCCCCTAGCAGTAGGTTCCTATATTGCTTCTAGAGCAGTGGCTCTCAACCTTCCTAATGCTATGACCCTTCAATACAGTTCCTGTGGGTCATGACCCACAGGTTGAGAACTGCTGTTCTAGAGCAATATGAAAAGCCTCTTGGTAAAGCAGATGTGAGCCAGGATTCCCAGCACCAGGAGAATCCAGGTAGAATAGAACAGTAAATGATAATCCATGAAGGATGTCAGCATGAGGAAATTCAAAAGGTAGGTCTTCTCATCACGTGTTCCTAATAGAATTTGCCTGTGTTTACTCACATCTTGCAAAGGATTTTAACATGCACTCATGACTACATTGCATGAGCACCTGTGTATTCACCCAGGCTGAAGGTACATTAGAACTAATGAGTTGGTGGTGGTGTTTTTGCAACAGAAAAAGTGGCACTAAAGATCTGCTAAGAGCAAAACACGTAAATATTCATTGGGAAGAAGATGGGAACCCACTGCTGAAAATAGGCAAGAAGTATAAAAACCTTTGAGAGAGGGAAAGAAGTGAGCACTGGCTGAAAGATAAAGGCTATTTAGGGTGGCACCTGTGTCTCAAAGGAGTAGGGTGCCAGCCCCATATGCCAGAGGTGGTGTGTTCAAACTCAGCCCTGGCCAAAAACTGCAACAAACAAACAAACAACAACAACAAGAAAAAAAAAAACAAAGAAAGGCTATTTATTATCTACCACTAAGCTGATAATAGTATGTCTTAATTAGGGAAGAAAGGCATCTGATAACCTCCACAGCTAAATTACTGTGGGACATTTCAGTCAAGAAAACTCTGAAAGTTCTTACAGCACCCTGCTGAAGTTGTCACAGCAAACCCAGGGGTCTGCATTCCTCAGCTGGTGATGTCCTATCCCACACACAGGGTTTAGAAAACAATGGGGAGAATTTTGGTTGCCACCATGATTAATGGCCAAAGTCAGAGATGATCAGCTTCTGTTCCTCACAGTGAACCCTGCCCACTGAGAAACACGTGACATTTTCCTCATAACCAAAGACTGTAATCCCAAGACTGACAGATCGCAGGTGCAGGAAAATCACTACTCACTATCTCAACATTTTCATCGTTACTCTTCAGCTACTTAGAATTTGCCTGCACTTTAAAAAGTGATATTTGTACTAAGATTATAACTAAAGGGAATGCCTAATCTAGCAGATAACTTTCAGCTAACATTTTTATTAGACACATCCTTTCTTAAAAAAATTTCAGGTTGACATGTTACTACCAAAGTTTAGGTTACATTGTTTTCCTTTGTAAGGTAAAGTTCAATTCGTAACTGAGCCCTTCACCCAGAGGGTGTGCTGGACACCCTCACACTGTGCACATCAGGTGAGATCCCGCCATCAATGTTTCTGCTTCCCCATGGTGCTCTCTCACTTGACTATACTTGTGTTTTTTCTTTCCCGTGGGCATCCTTTTTCTGGAAACTCTCTTCAGTCCTGAATTCTTCAACATCATTCTCCCCAAGCTCAGTCATCTCCCTCAGTTTTTCTGACTTACCCAATCCTTGAATGCCGATGTTCTCCAGGGTCTTAGCTTGTTTTCTTGTGGTTTTCTTTCCCACACCCATGGCGTTGGCTGTCACTACAGATGATTTCCAAATCTCCAGCTCCTGGGCTGATCAGTCTCTCCATACAAGCTTCTGCTGTCCACTGTGCCCTCCCCTGAGCAGCATGGAGGCACCTGAGTCTGAACTCGGTCCCTTCCGCCTTCATTCAGTGACAAGCTTTTATGGACGGGAGCTAAACGTCAGAGTAGAGCTTGGAGTGTGCCTTCTAGGCCAGCTGAAGAGATGAAAATGAATGATTATAGAAAGATGTATTCATGCTTCTCTGGGAAGCAGAAGAGGAAGGGCTCCATTCTGAAAAGGGAGAGAGAGCCAGGGCCAGGCGTGGAGTCCAGGAACGTGTTGGGGTGAGCGCTATTTTAGCCTGGAGCTCCCCAAGCGTTCAGGGGTGTTCTGAAGAGAGAAGTCATGTGTGCGCATGGTTGGAAAGATTAGGGCATGTTCTTGCCCCCTAGCGGTAATCTGGTATGACCTCAAAGTGCCCGGTAAGCCGGCAGAGGAGCAGTAAAAAAGGGGCCACAGCCGCATCATCAAGGTGTTTTATTTCTATGCAAAATAATACGGACTTTGTCCTGCAGGCAACTGAGTAGTCAAGTAAGTTTAACCAGAGATGTGTGACAACAGCTTTCAGGTGATATTCTTGGTATGGGGAAGATGGGGTATCGTGGAGGGGACACCAGGACAACACCGGGAATTTGTGAAATCATGAGATCCTGACTTAGAATTCCAGAACTGGGATACAGAAAAACCCACTTGAAGGTAAACCCAACAGGTTGTGGTACCTACTGAACGTGGGAAGTGAAGAAAGGGCACAGAATTGAGGACAGCCCCCAGGAGTCTGGGTTGGAGGACATAGGTTATGGTGCTGTTGAGAAAGATGTAAAATACAGGAGGATAGAAATATCTTGGGGAAAATAAAATGAGCAAACTTTTATTTATCATGACCGTTTTTTTGAAGTCCCTTTGACAATCAAAGCTGAATAATGACTGTTATTATTACTTATTAATATTATGATATTCTAGGATTCAAGCTATAATAGTGCTTTTCCTTCTTAGGACAATGTGCTTTGGCTTTATCCTTTTTGGTAGAATAGATATAGAAAAGAAAGTGCATTGGAAAATATTTCAAAAACACTATTCTTAACTTCAAAAACAATGTAATCTTGGGCAGGTTACTTTAATTGCCTTATGTTCTAAGAGGGCAAAAATACAAAACAAAAATAAAACCCCCAGCCAAAACCCTACCTCATAGTGATGTACAGAAGGTCTATCTAATCAATGGAAACATTTTATTTTTTTATTTTGAATTTTTTTGAGACACAGTGTCACTCTGTTGCTGTGGGTGGAGTGCAGTAGAGTCATCATAGTTCAGAGCAACCTCAATTCCTGGGCTCAAGTGATCTTCCTGTCTCAGCCTCCTGAGTAGCTGGAGGGCATCACCATGCCCACCTAGTTTTTCTATTTTTAGTAGAGACAGATTCTTGCTCTGGCTCAGGCTGGTCTTCAACTCCTGAGCTCAAGCAATCCTCCCACCTTTACCTCTCAGAGAGCTGATATTACAGATGTGAGCCACTGTGCCCAGCTAAAAGGGCATATTTTAAAGCCCCACACAAATTTGCACTTAGAAATTTCTCTGGAGACTAGGTTCATCTTTCCTTTCTCATACCATGATTCTCAAATATCTGCCACTTTTTCCCAGATATTCTTCTCATTTTAAAATAAAATCATGGTCCTTATAACTTCTATATCTTACCAAGTCTTACAGAGAATAAATAATTTCGTAGCATTGGAGTTCTCAGCCTGCCTGATGTATTCGGAGATTCTGAGGTCAAGACTTGCCTAATCGTAATGATTTGTGTCAATGATATCTTTGAAAAAAGATGGAAGAAACTACCTTTTAAAGAGAAGCTTCCTGAGCCTAAACCATTTTAATAAAAGTTACCACACATAAGAGGTGAATGACTGTAGTGGTTGGAATTTCAACATGAAACTTTCTTCACTGCAGGGATGGGGTAGTGAGGGGTGGAGGGGTGGAACAGAGACAGGCAATCCCAGCCTCAGATTTGGTTGGTCTAATGGACGAAATGCTTTAAAATTGATGGCTAGGAGTGGAGTGTGACGCAATGGAGTCCCAGGAAACCTGATAACAAAGAAATTATCTTTTATAAAAGCAAGGTTGAGGCAAACTTTTAGTGTAAGATAAACCAGACCTAATGAGCTAAATAGCTCTGGAGTAATTCCAGCCAGTGGGCCCCTCGTTATAGTCTATACAACTTGGTATAGTTGATGCAGTTGTTTGAGTGATTTATGCTACTGATAATAGAAGCTTATAAATTTCTTGGAGGGAAGTATAGATCTTCCTAATAGGCTGTGTTTTAATTCACTTACACAGTTAGTTTCCACTAGCAGCAGCTTAAGTCTTTTCTATAAATTAAAAGAGCCCGCCCTTTCCAAACCCTTGTGCACACACTGGAAGAGCCATTGAAAGCTTGCCAGGTTGGGACTCGGTCGGCTGGACTTTGGATCTGATCCACGTCCACCTACCTCATGCTGTCTACTGTGCTTATGGAGCCGCAGGGAAGGCAGATGGAGCATTGGAATTCTGCAGCAGTTGTTTTCATCTGAACACATACAGAAATGTGAAAAAAAAAAAAAGGACAAAAAACCATGCACCTCCATGAAATGACATCCAGCTGAGAAGTAAGTATTGATGAGCTTTCTACCCAGGCACCGAAATAGGTGGGCTGAGTCATAGAGGAAAGAAAGAATGGGACGGAAACGAGTCCTGCAGCTGAGCCTGTGAGGCTCCGACATTTACAAACAGGACAGAGGAGGAAAGGGTGTCAGGCTTAATTGAGCACCAGAAACCCCCGGTGAGGGCAAGTGTGACAGTGTGTTCACTGTGCGAAGCTAAAAGAGGAGAATCTTTGATTTTTTTCTAAGTTCTTCCTGGCGCCTAATTTATTTATTTATTTATTTTTATTGTTTGGGATTCATTGAGGGCACAAAGAATTAGGTTACACTGATTACATTTGTTAGATAAAGTCCTCCTATAATTGCGTCCCGCCCCCGAGAGGTGTGCCCTACACCGTGACTCCCACCCTCTCCCTCTCCCACTGCTCATTCCCCATCCCACCTTGTATCAGCTCATCTGCTGCCTTCATATTGCAATAGAGTACATTGGATTCTTGCTCCTCCATTCTAGTGATGCTTTGCTAAGAAGAATGTGTTCCACTTCTATCCAGGTTAATAAGAAAGATGTAAAGCCTCCATCTTTTTTAGTAGCAGAATAGTATTCCATGGTGTACATATACCACAGCTTGTTAATCCATTCCTGGGTTGGTGGGCATTTAGGCTGTTTCCACATTTTGGTGATTGTAGATTGAACTGCAATAAACAGTCTAGTGCAAATGTCCTTATGATAAAAGGATTTTATTTCTTGTGTGTAGATGCCCAGTAATGGGATTGCAGGATCAAATGGGAGGTCTCATTTGAGTTCTTTGAGGGTTCTCCATACTTCCTTCTAAAAAGGTTGTATTAGTTTGCAGTCCCACCAGCAAAGTAAAAGTGTTCCCTTCTCTCCACATTCACAACAGCATTGGCAGCTTTGAGATTTTGTGATGTGGGACATTCTCAATGGAGTTAGGTGATATCTCAGGTTGCATTTCTCTGATGATCAGGGACGATGAGCAGTTCTTCATATGTTTGTTAGTCATTCTTCTGTCTTCTGTAGAGAAGGTTCTATTCATCTCTTGCCCAGTGATATATGGGATTGTTGGGTCTTTTTTCTGTTGACTAATTTGAGTTCTCAGCTCAGCGTCTGTAGCACAGTGGTTACAGTGCCAGCCACATACAACAAGGGTGGTGGGTTTGAACCCAGCCTGGGCCAGTTAAACAACAATCACAACTGCAACAAAAAATAGCCAGGTGTTAATGGCAGTTGCCTGTAGTCCTAGCTACTTAGGAGGCTGAGGCAAGAGAATCACTTAAGCCCAAGAGTTTGAGGTTGCTGTGAGCTGTGACACTATGGCACTCTACCTAGGGCGAAATAGTGAGACTGTCTCAAAAAAAGTAAAAAATATTTTTTTGAGTTCTCTATAGATCCTAGTTACCAAGCTTTTGTCTGATTCATAACATGCAAATATTTTTGCCCATTCTGAAGGTTATCTGTTTGCTTTGGTTGTTGTTTCCTTCGCTGCCCAGAAGCTTTTCAGTTAATTAAGTCCCATTTGCTTATTTTTTGTTGCCACAGAAGTCTTCTTCATAAAATCTTTCCCCAGGCCAATATCTTCAAGTGTATTCCTTATACTTTCTTTGGGGATTTTTATTGTTTCATTCCTTAGATTTAAATCTTTTATCCATTTTGAATCAATTTTTGTAAGTGGTGAGAGGTGTGGGTCCAGTTTCAGTCTTCATATGTGGGTATCCATTTCTCCCAGCATCATTTATTGAATAGGGATTCTTTTCCCCAGTGTATGTTCTTATTCGGTTTATCAAAGATCAGGTTGCTATAAGAGGTTAGTTTCATTTCATGGTTTTGTATTCTGTTCCAAATGTCAATGTCTCTATTTTTGTGCCAATACCAAGCTGTTTTGATAACTATGGCCCTGTAGTATAGCTGAAAGTCCGATAGATTGAAACCTCTGGCTTTGTATTTATTACCAGGAATTGCCTTGGATATACGGGTTTTTTTCTGATTCCATACAAAATGAAGAATTATTTTTTTCCAAATCTTGAAAGTATGATGATTGTATTTTAATGAGGACTTCATTGAATCTGTAGATTGCTTTGGGTAGTATAGACATTTTAACAATGTTGATTCTTGCCAGCCATGAGCATAGTATGTTCTTCCATTTGTTAATATCTTCTGCTAGTTCTTTTCGTAGGGTTTTGTAATTTTCTTTGTAGAGGTCCTTTGTTGTTATGTATATTCCTAGGTATTTAAATTTTTTGAAGTTACTATGAAGGGAATTGTGTCCTTGATTAGCTTCTCATCTTGGCTGTTATTGGCATATACAAAGGCTACTGATTTGTTGACATTGATTTTATATCCTGAGACATTACTGTAGTTTTTTTTTTTTTTTTTTTTTATTGAATCATAGCTGTGTACATTAGTTCAACCATGGGGTACAGTGTGGGGGCTTCACATGCAATCTGAGATATTTTATCAACCTGATTGACATACCATTCATGATATTTTCTCGTTTCCTATATGAAAACATTTTTGATCCTTGTTTAGAAGTT
>CAUYON010160453.1:0-11523 GCA_963573935.1 Arctocebus calabarensis
AAATGGCCAGGCATTGTGGCGGGAACCTGTGGTCCCAGCTATTTGGGAGGCAGAGGCAAGAGACTCGCTTGAGCCCAGGAATTGGAGGTTGCTGTGAGCTGTGATGCCACAGCACTCTACCCAGGGTGACAGCTTGAGGCTCTGTCTCAAAAAAAAAAAAAGAAAATCTCTAATGCTTAAATCTAAGCAACTAATATTTAAACACTCTATGGGCCAAACCATGGCCTAACAAGTTTTCTACTGAGGTTTCCTTTTTACAAAATATCCTAAGATAAAGATATTTCTTTCCTTTTGAGTACGAATAGAACCAGAAAATCACATCTACGAATTGACTTTTTCAGAGGTCCTAGTATTAGTTAAGTTCTGGGGTAAGTTTGGTCTCAAAATAGAAACTCTTTCCTCCTACAGATACATAGTGGACTGAGATAGCTTATCTTTCTTTTCTCTTCCTTTTCCTCAAGTCTACCCCCTTCCTCCTCTTCTCTTCCTTTTAATTCAGCTTGCCTAAATCTGAGGCAATGACTCCATCTCCAAGAAGCTGATGCCTAGAAACAAAGGGCTAGGCGTCCACTACCTCTTTCTTTCACCTGTCAGCAGAAATAAATACGCTATCTGCAAACAAGGCTGCCCAGACAATAAATACGTCCACATCTCACCAGTGTCATGTAAAGTATTGACAACCACCCATCTCTAAGGCATTTATGAAGCACTTCACTGGGCAGATATCTGTATTATACAAACATTCAACTCTGCTTGACCTAAGGCTTAAGACAGGAATCAAAGCCTGAAAAGACACTTTCAAAACTCTGAGGTTACGGTTCCAGAACAGTGAAAAGTAACTGGTTTTGCAGAAATTCTCATCATGACTTTAGTGAGGTGTTGTTACAGGTGACATTTCATTGTTGGCTCCGTATCTTTTAAGGGGCCAAGGGCCCCATCTGAGATCTAATTAAAGAAATGGGCTCTTTTCCCAGAAAAATGACATTCACACAAATCCGCCGGGCAACTTCAAAGGATTCAAAGGTTTCCGTGGGTCCCTTGCAATTCAACCACTTACCCCAAGATTAACCTCTTAACTTATGTGGATGAATTATAATGCATTTACTTTATGTAAGGAAAAGAAATATTTAGCATCATAATGTTGAAGATTTGGTTAAACAACAACATGAGGGAAATGTAAAGAAAGCTAGTCTTTTCTTACTCCTTTCTCCCGAGGGCTTCTAGAGTCGGCAAAACTGCAGACTCTCTGCAAATGAAATACCGTACCCTCTGCTTGACTTAAAGAAAGTGACAATCTCATTTCTGAATTTAAATGCCCTTAATATTTAATTTTTGCCTCTATGTGGTTAGTAGTTTGCTTTCTCCACATTATCAAGATGATGGCTTTAGAAGGCAGGCTATTGGAGATCCAGAAAATCACATATCCCAATTCAATTTCCTAGTGAAAATCAAAGAGCTCACTCTGTTGAAGAGTTGAAAGAGGCGGAGGGGTCACTGCCTTTCCCCAGGGCGCTGGTACGGGCAGTACTCCAGCAGGGTAATGTAAATACTCAGCATGAGGCAACAGGGCATACCAATTTGTTTTTCAATCTATTTTATTTCAGTTCAAGGCATCATTGCAGACAGATAGTCCAAGAAAACAAGCCACACTTGGGTTATACTCAGTCTTCCGCAATCTCTAAAAGCAGTTGAGTATTGCCAAAGTGTAGCTTGTTTGCCTGGGCTGCCTGACTGCAATGATGCTTTGAACTGAAATAAAATAGATTGAAAAACAAATTGGTATGCCTGGCTCTTCCTGCAGTTTCATATTATCCTTCAAAGCTAACGTTACCACGTCCTCTTTACTGGAACCCAAAAGACCCAAATCACAGAGTAGAACTGCAATACTTTAGATGCAAAGGTCCCACCCAAACCTAAAATAGCAATTTAATTCAGGGCTTGTTGTTTAACATTGCATTAATGTGCCACTCTGTCCAGTTCCTTGCTCCATTTGCTGGGTTGGATTATATCTCTGATGACATGAGCAATACTGTTACTGGATACAGTTTAAAGCAAAACTTGACACTGTTGGTCTTATATAGTTTCCTTGATTTATTACTGCCTCTAATTTTTCATGTTCATGAGCCCAAACATCATCCTATTTTTTACCTATTCAAAAAGTCTGCCACTTGCTTCAAAGCATTCATTCCTGTTTTAAACTATGCAACATTATTTTGAAAACCTGAAATCATTTGTAAAAAAGTTTTAAAATTACCACCAACTGGAACTCTAACACTTTCTTAGCATGCTTTAAGAAAAGGCACATATCTTCAACAGAGGAACACAATGGTTTCAAGATTAAAACAGTAAGATGCTGAAAAATGCTTTGCATAGACATTTGGTTTAAAATAATTAAATCCCATCTGGAAAAGTTCCTTTCTAAATAGAAACAGTAAGAAAAAACAAGATCTGCTCCCCCCACCCCAAAATAAAAAAACACCTCCCACCCCCATTTTGTCTATAATATACTTCTGAATTTTTGTTATTAGCACTTTAAATAGGTTTCCACTGGGGGTTACATTGCATCAGTTTTCTTTAATGAAATTTAGCAATATGTACAACAACAACAAAGAAAAAACACCAAAACTACTTGTACATTTTCTCTTATTTAATCTGTACAATGACCCTCTGGAGGAGGTACCATGACCTACATTTTTACAGATGAGACAACTAATCTGTAATTTGCCCAGGGGCGTGCAGCTTTTCCAGAAGTAAAGCCAGGTTTAGGGCCAGAGACTGTGCACAGGAGTTAAACATTGTACAACTGCTCCCTTCTGAGTCCTCCAACACCTCAAGTTCTTGCCCACCTTAGCATCTCTTAACCTGGTGAAAAGTTCTTCCTTCCAGCTTCTCTTCCCTTTCCCTTTTTGTTAGACTGGCGCCTTGTCACTCAACAAGTTGCAGCTTACAGTACCACCCTGACCACCCAGGTAAAAGGTGGGTCTTCCAAGTTAGTGTCTATCTCACCACTATCTTACTTCCTTTACAGCAGTTGCCACATTTGTTATTTCTTCATTGCCTTGACACTAGGTTTTAGCTTCTAGAACAGACAGTTCCAGGTTCATCCTGCTCAGCCTGATAATCATAAGGCCTCACATGATGGTGCCTGGCACATAAGAGGCCCTCAAATATTTGCTCAATGAATGACCTGGATTTGTTTATTTAATATTTACCTGAAAATAGCAGGTTGTAGGCAATGACAGGTTAGGTATAGTCCCTGCCCCCGAGGACCTACTAAGCTACACAGTAGAAAAGACAACAAACAGAACAGTACAGGGTGGTGAGTGAGATCAGTTTAGCTGCAGCTCTCAACGCCCTTATCCATTAGTTATATGACCTTGGACATCTTTCCTCTGTAAGCCCCAGTTTCTATCTATAAATGGGAATATTAATATTACCCATGTCATAGTGCTGAAGTGAGGATTAAATGATAGTCCATGTCAATAAAGCACTGAGCAAAGTATCTAGTACAAAGGAATCACTCAATAAATATTAACCACTAATTTTATTAGTATGAAGCTATAGCAGCTGTAACTGAAATTATCTTTGTATATCTGTATATAATTCATTCAAGGACCCTACAGAATTTAAACCCATGAAAGGACGGAGATCATGTTGGTCTTGTTTACCATTATATTTCCAGGAATTCACACTTGAGACCAGGAGTTTATGATGAGCCTGGGCAACATAAGCAAGATTTTGCCTCTACAAAAAAAATTTTTTTTAATTATTGGGTGCAGTGGCTCACGCCTGTAATCCCAGCACTCTGGGAGGCTGAGGCAGGTGAATAGCTTTACCTCAGGAGTTAGAGACCAGCCTGAGCAAGAGTGAGACCCCATCTCTAAAAAAACATAGCTGGGCATTGTAGTGTGTGCCTGTAGTCCCAGCTACTTGGGAGGCTGAGGCAAGAGGATCACTTGACCCCAAGGGTTTGGAGGTTGCTGTGAGCTATGATGCCATGACATTCTACTGAGGGTGACAAAGTGAGACTCGGTCTCAAAAAAAATTAGCTAGGCATGGTGTCTCGTGCCTGCAATTGAGCTACTTGGGAGACTAAGGTAGGAGCATTACTTAAGTCCAGGAGTTTGAGGTTGCTGTGAGCTGTGATGATCTGCACTCCAGCCTGGGCAACAGTGCAAGACCCTGTCTCTTTTTTTCTTTTTGCAGTTTTTGGCTGGGGCTGGGTTGGAACCCATGGCCTCCAGCATATGGGGCTGGCGCCCTACTCCTTGAGCCACAGGCGCCACCCAAGACCCTATCTCTTAAAAACAAACAAACAAACAAACAAAGATGAAGAGCTAGGCTTGCAAACTACTGCAATAGAAGAAAGGTATCTACATTAGGAAGGAGATGGAGGGCAGAAGTTTGACCACTTAGCCAAGCTAAGAAAAATTTCACTTTGAGATTGTAATTCAAATCTCCATGAACCATACAAAGATCCAGATACAACTCCAGGAAAGAACAACAGTCCTAGGTAGAAAAGTCTTCAAAGTCCAAAGCAGTTTGACCTGAGCCAATGAGCTGGGGGGCTCCCAGAGACAGGCTCAATTTGCCAGCCCTATAACCTATAAGCTATAGCCCTACAACAGCTTCATCGTTCAAAACTGTCTTCTTCTTTTGTAAAATGGAAATACACTTATAAGGCGTCATAAAGCACAACACTATGTATAATCATAAATAAAACACCTGGCTTATTGTAGGCGTTAAGTGGATGGTATTATCGCTATTAAAGCTGGGAAAAACAACTCCTACTTTGAACAGACAGTAAGACCAAAAGGGGTGATGGAAGCCAGAATGTTTTGTTACCTAAAGAACTCTAAGGTGCATGGGCAGCTTTAACTTCTTTCCCATGTTATAAAGAAGGACAAAAAGAATCGTTTCAGGACATTGCCCCGATCTGCTTGTGTCTAGGGCAAGGGTCAGCACACTTTTCCTGTAAAGGGCCAGACAGAAATGTTTTGCTCCTAGGGCAGGAGAGCAAAGCCAGGCAATAGCTGCACAAACACTCAACCCTGCCCTCTTGGCATGAAAGCAGCTGTAGAGGATTCATCCACGACGAACATGGCTCAGTTCCAATAAATCTTTACATTTATAGACACTGAAATTTGATTTCATATAATCTCCGTAAATTACATGAAATACACCCCCCCCCCAAATCATTAAAAAATATGAAAACCATTTTTAGCTCCCAACAAACAGAAACCGGGAGGGGGAGAAAAAAGGCGGGTGACAGATTAGGCCCAAGGCTTTAGTCTGCCCACACCCAGTGCAGGGACCCGAAGAGTGAAAACTGCGAAGAGGCCTCCGCCGGGGCCCAGAGGACGTGCGGGGCGACGGCAGAGGCCCCAGGCGGGGACCAGGCCCGGCCCAGAGCCCCCGCCGCGTCCCCGCGGCCTCTTCCCTCCCGAACCTACAGCTGAGCTTGCGCTCGACGCGCGGACCACCCCTGGGGGACCACGTCCCGGGGCGAAGTGAGGCGGCTACGACTGGGGCAAGCCCCGCGTTGTTCGCCACACGGAAGGGTCTGTGCACACCCCTCAAGTAGGCTGCCCGCGGGCCTGTGCTGCAAAAAGGGTCTCCACGCTGAATCCCAGCCCCGTTTCTATGGTTACCTGTTCAGCACCGATTCAAACTGCCGTTCTTTATTGACAGCGCCATAGAGGACACGAACACTCCAGCCCGAAGGGAACAATAAAGCTTTCGCCATTCAACAGCGCCAGATACGCCAGAAGGCGGCCATCTTGAGGCCGGCGCGGAAGGGGTATAAGCGGGAGGGGGCGTCCCGACCTTCCCCGCGTGCCAGTCACGTGCTGGGGGCGGGACTCGCGAGAGGGTGGGGCCTGCGTCACGCGCCCGCTCTCCACCAATGCTAGGACCCTGGGACAAGCTTGCTGCTGGCCTTTTCTCTGACCTCTGACCTTGGCTGCTCCCTCCCTTCCCTAACCTCCTAAGGCAAGTTCTAGCGGGGTTCCACCATCCCTTTCTGGGGCGGCTGTAGAGTTAGTTTACTGAATGACAGGGAAGTCAATACAAAAGGCTTCTTTACAGTTTTCCATGAAGACACGTTCACGTGCAAGGCGGAGTGGCGACCCGCTCCGCGTCCCAGACGCATTCTCATTGGTGGAGAGGCTTGGCTCCCTCCGGGCGTGACGGGCTGCGATGTCCTGGAGGCAGTTTGATCCCGCCTCTCCCACCTCCCAATTTTAGCTTTAAGAGGTTTAGGGGTACAAGTGTTCGTAGTTTATCTTTTGCTCATTACCCTCTCACATACTGTGTCACTCACGAAGTGTTCCAAGTAAACGTCCTCTTGCTACCTCATAGACAAATATTTAAAGCAGATCCAAGAGTATCAGTCGCTTCAGCGCTGGCCCACTGGACGCAGTCGCCCTAGCATTGACATGTGGTCTCTTTTTCTGTCACTGCCAGTCAAGCACCCAAGTCCATTATCTTAGCCTAGAATGCTGAGTTTACTCCATAGATACAGCTGTTACATCTAGAATGTCAATATTCAGTCGTTTTGAGAGCTGTCACTTTCAGACTCACTCCATCACAGCCTTAAATCACAAGTTCAAGCTACTGGGCAGAACTGTCGCTCACATTGTTGCTATCACCTGATCGATCATATTTACTTTCTCAGTCTGCTGTGCAACTTCAAATATTTCTGTTCAATACATAGTACTCAGTGTGCCCAGCTGTTGCCCTTTCAGTTGTTTTCACTGCCATTCTCACTTAGCTACTTTCACTGACACATACTTAAGCCGGTATTTAACAGGCCCCTGCACAGTTGTCCTTGTTACCGCCCAATTAGTCACTTTTACTATTACACTAACATGTCACTGTCACATTCAGCATCAGACTTACTGTAGCGCTGACATTCTGTCACTTTTGTGGTCGCTGGAGCAGTTGTGTCTCTAATCACTCATTTCCATCATTCCCATTCTCCTTTAGTGGGAGCCCTGTTACCAGAATCTCTTCTTCAGTAGGTCCTTGGTCTCAGGGATCAGACAAATTAACCACGGATCACAGATCCTTGATAAGATAGGCTTTTATTAGACAGAATGGAATACAGAAGGAGTAAAAAGCACCAGAGCTTCTGGCAAAGGGGAAGACCCAAGTTGGAAGCTCCTCTCCAGTCCTTTGTCTAGGGGTAGATATTGTCTGGAGAATTACATTTTGGCTTGGATTTGGTAGGTAGAAAAATATCCTTTCAAAGTTGAATGCAGTCCCTCCCCTGGGGCAAGGTTATTAGGTCTTTGCAGTTTTTGTCTCAGGGAAGGGATTAGGGCGAGTGTTTCTCTACTCGAGGTGGAACCACCCAAAAAACTTCTCAAGCAGTTTTTGTTACTTGTCTTGTTAGATTCCAGAGGGTGTGACCTGGAAAAGGCAGCTGGTTTGTGCCTGGAAAAGGAGGTCTGATTTCTCAGCTCACCTGGCCCTAGAGAATGGGGAATACCTGTCCAGTCTTGAGTGGGGGAATCCTGTGTCAGCCCCAAATGGAGGATTGTAAGACTGAACAAACACACACACCTAGAATCATGCTTGGCACATAGTAGGTACTCTAGAAATACTTATCAAATTAACGGACTTTTAAAAAAATGGTAACATTGGGCAGCGCCTGTGGCTCAGTGAGTAGGGCACCAGCCCTATATACTGAGGATGGCGGGTTCAAACCCAGCCTCTGCCAAACTGCATCAAAAAATAGCTGAGCATTATGGTGGGTGCCTGTAGTCCCAGCTACTCCACAGGCTGAGGCAAGAGAATTGCCTAAGCCCAGGAGGTGGAGGTTGCTGTGAGCTGTTACTCTACAGCACTCTAGGGTGATAAAGTGAGGACTCCGTCTCTACAAAAAAAAAAATGGTAACATTGGGTGGCGTCTGTGGCTCAGTGAGTAGGGCACCAGCCCCATATACCGAGGGTGGTGGGTTCAAACCCGGCCTCTGTGAACTGCCACAAAAAAATAGCCGGCTCAGCACCTGTGGCTCAACAGGCTAAGGCACCAGCCACGTACACCTGAGCTGGCGGGTTTGGCCCCCCAGCAATGACGACTGCAACCAAAAAAGGCCGAGCATTGTGGTGGGCGCCTGTAGTCCCAGCTACTTGGGAGGCAGAGGCAAGAGACTCGCTTGAGCCCAGGAATTGGAGGTTGCTGTGAGCTGTGATGCCAGGGTGACAGCTTGAGGCTCTGTCTCCAAAAAAAAATTCTATATATATCTGGGCATCTATAGTCCCAGCTACTCTGGAGGCTGTGCCTGAACCCAGGAGTTGGAGGTTGTTGTGAGCTGTGTGACATCACAGCACTCTACCAAGAGTGATAAAGTGAGACTCTGTCTCTACAAAAAAAAAAGGTAACGTTGCCAGTAGGTGAATGTGGATGACTTGATGCCCAAGAGTCTCAAACAATAGGATTAAGGTTTTCTTTTTTTGAGACAGTGTCTTGCTCTGTTGCTAGGGCTAGAGTACAGGTAATAGAGGAAAATGGACCCCAAAACTAAGGTCTAAGTTGAAGGCCAAGTTGGTTCTTGCCTTTACATAGGAAAGAATTCAAGAGCAAGCTGACAGAGAAAGGTAAAAGCAAGTTTAATGAAGTAAGAAAAGAAAAAGAGGGAGGATGTCCCATAGACAGAGCAGTGACATCCCTCAAAGTAACAGAGAGTAGCACTTTGTGAGTTTCTGGCATCTTGTTTTATATGTTTATTTAATTTATTGTTGAGTGGGAGAGAGAATTATTCACAAGATTTCTAGGAAATGAGTGGGGAGTTCTCCAAACTGAGGGTTCTTCCCCTTTTTAAGCCCTATAGAGTATGGGAGTTGGCCATGGCATTTGCAAACTGTCGGGATGCTGGTGAAAGATTCTTTTAGTATGCTAATATACTATAAGTGTTGTAACTTGCACCACCCATAAGAATACACAGACCTCACTTTAAGCTCAAATCAGATGGTGATGATTTATTTACACCTGCACAGGCAGACTGCTGCCCAAAGGGCAAACGGCCCAAATCAGGTGGACCGCTGCCTTAAAGGGCAAACGGCCCCTAAGTGCAGTACAGGCTGATTTTTATACCCCTGTTGTGCTGATGTGGCAAAGCAAGCATGTACAAAAGTAGAACAGGGCTGTTACAGGGCAGGGTTACAGTCAGGTGGTTAGCTCAGGGGGTTACATCATGGCAGTTAGCTCGGGGTGGGGCTACAGTCAGGGGGCTGGCACAGGGGGTCGCATTGTGGCAGTTGGCCCGAAAACTAACTTGGCTTGGGAGACTCTATAGCTTGGGAAACTGCTTGAGTGAGTTTTCACCATTGTTTCAACCACAGCCAGGGGGGTCAGGGAACTCAGAGAACTTCCTTGTCAGAAACCTGTTCTTGGAATTAACCCAAGGGGAGGAGGGCATGCTGGGGACAAAGGCCGAGACAGGCTGAGACAGACTCGGGCCTTTGGGGGGGCTGTTGGCCTACAACATAAGAAGGATGTAATAATCAGTGAGGGTAACCTGAAGTTGTCATGGCTGTTTGGGTCCTACCTGGTTTTGGTCAGTTTTTCCACTCTTTCTTGTTTTATCAAAGACCTGGTTGGGGGCTTATGACTCCTACCAGTTCCCTATTACACAGTGGCATCATCTTAGCTCACTGCAATCTCAAATTTCTAGGCTCAAGTGATCCTCCTGCCTCAGCCTCTTGAGTAGCTAGGACTACAGGTGGGTACCACGATGCCTGGCTAATTTTTCTGTTTTATGTGAGGTCTTGTTCTGTTGCCCAGGCTGGTCTCATAAACTGGCCTGGCCTCATGGATCCTCTTACCTTAGCCCTCCAAAGTGCTGGGATTATGATGGTGTGAGCCACTGTGCCCAGCCAGGAATAAATTTTGAGGCACAATCTATCTCCTCCAAGTCCATTCCACTTAACAAAACTCTGGCCAGGTGCGGTGGCTCACTTCTATAATCCCAGCACTTGGGAGTCCAAGGTGGGTGGATTGCCTGAGTTCACAGGTTTTTTAGCCTGAGCCAGAGTGAGACCCCATCTCTAAAAAATAGCCAAGTATTGTGGTGGTCACCTACAGTCCCAGCTCCTTGGGAGGCTGAGGCAAGAGGATCACTTAAGCCCAAGAGTTTGAGGTTGCTGTGAGCTAAGATGCCACAGCACTCTATCAAGGGCGACCAAGTGAGAATCTGTCTCCAAAAAAAAAAAAAAAGAAAAAGAAAAAAAAACTGCATGCTATGGAGACTATGAGAAGTAGGCATAAGACAAATGGCCACCAAGTACGCTGAGTTCTTGGGACCATGATTGCTAAGAAGGGGATTTTTTTTTTTTTTTGTAGAGACAGAGTCCCACTTTATGACCCTCAGTAGAGTGCTGTGGTATCACACAGCGCACAGCAACTTCCAACTCCTGGGCCTAGGTGATTCTGTTGCCTCAGCCTCCAGAGTAGCTGGGACTACAGGCACCCCACACACACACAATGCCTGGCTATTTTTTTTATTTTGCAGTTTGGCCAGGGCTGGTTTTGAACCTGCCACCCTTGGTATATGGGGCCGGCGCCCTACCGACTGAGCCACAGGCACTGCCCAAAGAAGGGGATTTTTAAAAAGCATTTTTCTTCTTATTTTAAAAGTAATATCAATGTATGCTTATAATTGTTTCAGACATAAAAAGAATGCAATTCTCAGCCAAGCACGGCAGCTCATGCCTATAATCCCAGCACTCTAGGAGGCCAAGGTGGGTGGATAGCTTGAGCTCAGGAATTCAAGAACAGCCATTTGTACTAAAAATAGAAAAATGAGCTAGGCATTGTGGATGGCATCCGTAGTCCCAGCTATTTGGAATACTGAGGCAGGAGGATTGCTTGAGCCCAGGAATTTGAGGTTGCTGTGAGCTACAATGACATAGCACTCTATCCTTGGCAATAGAGTATGACTTTTCTGTCTCAAACACACACAAAAAGAATGCCATCCTCCAACACCCCCCCCATACACACATAAAATCTATGCGTGAATGGCTGCAGTTTTCCCATAATTATTTACTTGAGATTTTGCATTATTAGAAATTCCTGTGGGGCTGATTTGTGTAGGGTGATGGAGAGTAATGCCCCTCGCTCCTGGCTGCACATGATGTGGAGGAATAAGAAGACAATGGCTGGACCCAATCTAGACTTTCTAAGTGTCCTACCACTCCACAGAGCCTCAACAGCCTTGGAAAAACAACTCGTGCTTCCCAATTGCCAGAAGGACCCAAACCTTGACCTTGTGGGAGAAGGTACTTAAGAAATTTTCAACTTTTTTCTACCTTGACATAGAATGTTCCCAGGCCACTGCCCCATGTCATATGCTTGAGGTGGCTCCAGCTGAACTGCCAACTTTTTTTTTTTTTTTTTAATTTTTGTAAGACAGAATTTATTCACAGAAAAGAAAGAAAAGAATACAGAAAACATTAAGGCATCTGTTAGAGGGAGAAAATTCTAGTGGGGAGAGAGAAGCTCTCTCCGTTTCTCTCCCA